>JAPZVO010001172.1:0-21002 GCA_029962745.1 Echinometra lucunter | reverse complement strand
TGTTTTTAAAACAAAAATATATCAAAAATTGTGATCTATTCTTACAGAATGATCTTTTGAGCAGGTTTTTCCTTCAGTAAACCAGCGACAAAGTTATAAATCAGCTGAAGGAATGTCTGTGCCATATCAATATCAATTGTACAAACATGCTGCATATACATTGAAATAACCTACAAGGCATGATTGGAAAAGGGTAACGGTCGTAACATGCTTGTGTCTAACAAAAGCACAATGAATAGTGAAGTACAACTTTGAAATAATGAATGGATTTTTCTTTTTGCCATCGTTATAAAGATGACCACAAATTTATGAAGGTCTTACTTCATGGTCTTTTTCAAAAAGAAACTACATAGCATCAAAGTGCACTAAACAGGATTTTGTCAAAAGTTTGTTACAATTACCATTAATTGCTATTCAGAAAGTCACTGTCAAAACAGAAAAGTGGATAACTTAATAACAAATAACATTGTTTTTCTTTTCTTCTCATTCGTTCTTTTTCATAAAGAGGGATGTATAACACTTTAAAAGGCCTTCACATTAAAATTTCAACTTTAAAATGATTTTGAAATTTTAGATGAAATTTACTGAAGAAACACAGCCAGAAGGTCATCTTAAAGGAAACCGTACAATGGCAACAGAAATAAGAGAGTACCTATATGTTACTATGTCTTTTTTTGCTGCTGTGGGTATTATTTAGCAGAACTTTGCAACCAACCTGCAAATGAAAATCTTTTCTATTTTTGTAAGGTTATAACCATTTCATGCTTGTATGCTTTTTTCATTCTATTTTGTCTTGATCTCTTTCTAGATTCATAATGTCAGAGATGCATGTAAAGTAATCATATCTTTTCTTTCATGAACAAAATTGATTTGGGTTTTCCTTTATCATCCATGTTTTCTTTTAACAGTCATTTTTTAACATTGTTATATATATCATTAGTTCTTGCTATCCATTTTTTACCGTGTTTCTTCTTTTCTCCCATCATCTGATATTATTCATTATTTTCTGCAATTCATTTTCTTCAATTTGTTTATCTTAATTGTGAATTCTGTAATGGCATTCCATGCAAATCAATTTTTAAAATCTTCCTTAATTCTTACTATATCCTGTTAGTTCACCATTATTTTATGGCCTTGGGGATCTACACCTTTTTTTAAAAATCCACATCATCTATCTAAAGGTTGATATGCAACTGCTACAAACTATGCAAAGCAGCAAAATAAGATACATATACAGGTAAATTCATAATTATTTCTGTTCCCATTGTATATGCTGCTTTAACCTGCTGGGTTGTACAACACTGCATGCAATATTCACAGTATCAAGTGTGGTGAACAATGTGTAGATTACCTCTGACCTGTCTGACCTCTGTAGTCATGCACTTTCTCAATATAATGGCATGCCAGCATAGAGTGGGTCATAATGGTCACTGTATCATTGGAAGGAAGAAGGAACAACACTTGATACTGATTGAACTGTGAAGAACTTGAGATGTTTCCAGAATTACACAGATTTTTATTTCATGTTGAAATGGGTGAATTTGGTGAGTTAAATTTTGTTTTGTTTTATGTTGGCTTTATTGAAGCTGTTTCCTGTAACAAATGACTGGGCGATGCTTCTCCTTAATGAGATCAGAGTTTGAACAAATTTTAATGATGTATCCCATGCAACATCAATGTCATCGTATTGTTCTAACTAGATAATGGTTATATGTAGTCTAGTCCTGCTCGATGTACTTAGTCTATCATAGATGTTATTATATCTGCCTATCCTGGTTTGAAACGCTGCGTGAGTGCCCTTAGGTAGGGGAGACCGGGGTGAAATGGGACAAGGGGAGAAATGGGACACCCTTGTAACTTGAAAAATACTCAGCCAATCAGAAAACTGATTACATCAGTAAAAAGTTGTGCCTAGGCACAGCTCACAACAGACATATCAGCCACTTCACAGATCTACAGATTAGTTAAAATTCAATTTCTTTTTTAGACCCCTTTTTAAATACTTTTTCGTCAGTTGTTGTCAGTAAAATATCAAGTATACTACATAGATCTCGTAAGTACTATATCATGCTAATTGGTAACTTAGTAAGTGTGCAAACTTCAGAAAATAAAATTGTTTGATAACAGACAGGTTAGAAATAGTGACCGCCATTTTTATTATTTTTGTTACCAAGGGGGAGAAATGGGACAGTGTGTCCCACTTCTCCCCAGCTCATGTAAGTTCTACTTGTGCAATTCAAATTTCATTTTTGTGAAACGGAAATCTTTACAAAAGCTTTATTGCGCACTAAAGATTTTCTGGAGCTTATATATAGTGCTTGGAGTTGGCCTAATTTTTGTCCCGAATATTAATTTAAAAACAAACCAAAAATATTAATTTTCATAACAGGTTTTCATCATTTCAGTCTTTCAAATTTTAGAAAGTACTAAATGTTTTTCAGAATATTGTTCAACTTTGTGTCATTCTCCTTTTTTATGCCAGAAGTTGAATTTTGATTGCTTTACAACAACTGTTATGACAAAATGGTCTTTCAAGCAGGGGAAATGGGAGACTGATTTGCAGACTCATGTCGACTGGGCTGAAAAGCTTACAACATTTGTGGTTTTATAATAACAGATGTTAAAATAAAACTTATCTCTTAACATATTGTGTTAAGAATGTTAACATGATCCAGGTCTCACGAGCAGATTTAGATTTAAGGCTTAATATTCAAGGAAAACAAAAATTTTATGAGAGAATTGGTAGGTAATAGAGTTTCATTGTTATCATATTTTGACTTGTTCTTATTGTTGAGTATTCTTAAAAACAAATGTTTCAGCGTTGTTTGAGTTCTTCAAAAACGGTGTTAGATTAAACGCACGTAATGACCAATATTGTATGCTCATTTTATGAAGCATTTGATGTTTAATTTTCATGGATGAAAAGTTTCAAATCATTCACATTTTTTTTTTCGTACAGGATATAATAGATGTAGTTGACAGTGGTAACTATGTTTTTATTAATTTCAATCTTTCATTTTTTCTCATAAATCTTATTAATGGAAAGCTGCAGTTTAATGTTAGATGATATCTTAGATTTAAATACTAGAATTATGTGTACCTGTGACTAATAAAAAAGGAACTTTCAGGGAGAGAAAAGGGAGACTGAGTTAACTAAGGCGTAATGTTATCAAGTTCGAAATCACATAGTATCAAGTATCAGACATTCTTTCGTGGATAGTGTTTGCACATATTGTTGCAAATTAATAGAGTGAAAACTTCAAAACGCTCTAAGATTATTTTCTTCCAACAAAATGACTGTTAACTGAGCTCTTAACATGCTTAAAGGGCCTCCTGTTTACAAATTATTTTCTTTTTTGCCTTATATCTTCATTAAAAGGTGTTTGTTTTATCATCAATCTACTTTGTGAGAATTTTATTGATTCTTTTGTGGTTGTCCCATTTCACCCCATCGGTCCCATTTCACCCCTCTTGATGTCCCATTCCACCCCGGGGTGTCCGATGTTACCCCAAAATTAAGGTTTTCATAAATCATTAAGTACACAAAATAGCATAATGTAGGGGTATCACTAGATACTTCATTATAAACTTCAGTATCTATAGTACATATATTATGATTATGACCTAGCTTGACAAAATATTTAAAAAGTTGCAAGGAATCTTTCCTGATAGTGCGGAAATGTCCCATTTCACCCCGGTCTCCCCTAATTAAGGCATCAATTCTCATTACCAACAAGGTCCCATGGAGAGGACCCAAAGTCATAAGTCCTCGCCCCTGTCCTTGCTGGCAAATAAGGCACCGGAATGTAACACATGCACATTCTCTTTGTGCATGCAGTGCACAGATCAGCAGAGGCAGCCAAGAGTCAGGGTATGTGAGAAGTCCATAATCAAGTTCAAAATGACTCTTAAAATATGGTTTAATCAGGTAAATATATTCTAATAAATTGTAATGTCCTCTTGGCGTTCCGATTTTTTGTAATGTGATGAAAATCATTTTGATTTTGGCCAGAAATTTTCTCAAACTCACAAATGTTTCATCCCTGAATCTCGTGCAGATTGTCCCCGTCGCCACAGCCACTGGGCTGCATTTGCTTGAACACAAATGAATGTACGTGCGCTTGATGCTAAGCTGCTTGAAGTGTGATAAAAATCATGCTTGATGCTAGGCTGTTGAAGTGCATAAAAATCACGCTTGATGCTAGGCTCTTGAAGTGTGATGAAAATCAAAGTTGATGCTAGGTTGCTAACGTGTGATAAAAATTACAGTAGATGCTAGGCTCTTGAAGTGTGATAAAAATCACAGTTGATGCTAGGCTGCTAACGTGTGATAAAAATCACAGTTGATGCTAAGCTGCTGAAGTGTGATAAAAATCACAGTTGATGCTAGGCTGCTGAAGCGTGATAAAATCACAGTTGACGCTAGGCTGCTAAAGTGTGATAAAAATCATGGTTGATGGTAGGCTGCTGAAGTGTGATAAAAATCACAGTTGATGCGAGGCTGCTGAAGTGTGATAAAAATCATGCTAGGCTCTTGAAGCGTGATAAAAATCACAGTTGATGCTAGACTGCTAAAGGATGATAAAAAATCATGGTTCATGGTAGGCTGCTGAAGTGTGATAAAAATCACAGTAGATGCTAGGCTCTTGAAGTGTGATAAAAATCACAGTTGATGCTAGGCTGTTGAAGTGTGATAAAAATCACGGTAGATGCTTGGCTGTTGAAGTGCGATAAAAATCACAGTAGATGCTAGGCTGGTGAAGTGTGATAAAAATCACAGTTGATGCTAAGCTGCGGAGGTGTGATAAAAATCACAGTTGATGCTAGGCTCTTGAAGTGTGATAAAAATCACAGTTGATGCTAGGCTGTTGAAGTGTGATAAAAATCACAGTAGATGCTTGGCTGTTGAAGTGCGATAAAAATCACAGTAGATGCTCGGCTCTTGAAGTGTGATAAAAATCACAGTTGATGCTAGGCTGTTGAAGTGTGATAAAAATCACAGTAGATGCTTGGCTGTTAAAGTGTGATAAAAATCACAGTTGATGCTAGGCTGCTGTAGTGCGATAAAAATCACGCTTGATGGATATGCTATTCCCATTATGTTACACTTTAAGACTGAATTATGTTAAAACTTGACCAGTTCTTAGTTCAATGTATTTTGTATTTCTGCGCAGTATGCATCAAAAAATGAAGGAATTGTGACACTTGAATTCCCAAAATATTGGTGATTTTTGTAGACTTTTATGGAAAGTCTACTTTTATTTTGGATCGGGTTAGGGGTTATCTTTGATGTTGTCGCTCTCTTACGGGCAGCTAGCTATGATTTTGTTCACAGAAGCTCTTTTTGTTTTATTTGTCAAAGGATGTCACTGATTTCCCTGCACAATTCTTAAGTATTCTTCTGCTTCATTACCAATTCTGTTTAGAGCTTTCCACAGGCTTATTCTGTCACCTCTTTTTTTTGTTTTTGTTTTTGTTTTTTGTTTATCTTTTTTATTTGTCTTGTTTCTTGCTTCTGACAAAGACAAAGAGTGTAAGCTACCTGTACACTAATAGGTGACTTAAAGTAAAAGGCTAACATTATGAGAATTTTGAAAAAATCTCATTTTGCTACTTGACAATGGTATAAACACAAGAGTTATAGTTTAAAAATACCAGTATAATGTTGACGGAAAGTATTTTTAAATATTAAAAATGTAAACCAATGTTTGAAGAAAATATAGTGGTCGGTTGCACAGACTGGACATAAGGAGCATGCATGTGCACAGAGTTCACCTGAACAGTGTATGTGTATGCATCTCATGTATAGTACGGTGGTGTGTGTATGTGTGTGCATGCATATCATGTATAGTACAGGGAGAGAGGTGAAGCCAACGGTGTTTTTTTTAATTGGTTGAAAATGCTCCTCTAGCTATTTGTCTCATGAGACCAACACTAATAAAATCGGCATTTGTGTCTTAGTAACTGTTTTTCATTTCAAATTATGGTTGGTTTTAGGGTTTCTGAGTACAAATACAAGTACTCATACACATGTTTCATCTTAGTTTGAGAATTTTTTCAATCAGCTGCTCACAAAGTTAGCCAATGCCTTTAACCCATAGCAGTACAGAGCTTTCTTGAGGTCTGAATTAATCATCTTCAATCCTCAAATTGGCAATACAAATGATTTTTTTGCATGTTTACATACCTTGAAAAAAATAAACATGGATATAACATAAACCAAAATGAAATATAATTGTAAAATTGAATCAGAAATTGCCAATTTGAACACAGAAATAGTGATTATATATTATTCACTGCATTGCCAATTTAAAGAGTTTAATGATTAGTTACACTTAAACTGCTCTAATTCAAGAACGCCACACCATACAGCGATGGGAATGGGCTCAAATGTGTCAGTGTATTTTTCTCTTTCTGCTCATGTATGATATGTACTGCCCAACATTCTGGAACCAACGGATACTGCAAAAGCGTCTCCTAAAGGTGACACTGTACCTCTATGGGTTAATGGCCAAAATTCACGAAGAAGGGTTAATTCAAGCCTTGGTCTAAACCATAGTTTGAACCTCCTCCATGGACTAAAATAAGTGTAAGTAAAGTGAATATAAGTACTTTTACTGTCAGTTGATTGGACAAGAGGACATTATGCAAATACTATGAATGTGGAGGTTTAAACCAATATAAACCTCTTTCATAAATTCTGGAAATCATTTTCACTAAACCTGAAATACATTTCAAGCTTAAACGGTATGTTAACTCCTTGAGCATTCTTTTTGCATCAGTGCACATTCATATAATTAAATTGAAAAATTATAATGATTAGCTTTCTCTTTCACCAAATGTGCACCACTGAAACTAAGAATAGCTAGAATGATTACCAGTGTGAATACTGCACTAGGGGAAGTATAATTGAAAGAAAATATCAAAAGAATGATTGTCATTATTTTCTCCTCAAAATTAATTTAGCATACAAAGAGTTATATTTGGGTATTTATTAATATCTACCTGGAACTGAATCATCGGTGAAGTCCTCCAAAGCCTCTAAAACCAAGGCTTCATCTTCTCCTAGAACATACTGAGATTTGATCCCATCATTGATGCTTTCACCTGCAATAATAAAGCATTCCACCAAATCACTTTCACTTCGGCATATACATGTATCCCAGTTATGATCTACGATGTGGGGGCTTATGCATGTAGATTTAAGCCCACCGCACACTATACGATCCATCTGCGACCCAATTTTGGAAAAAATTGTTATAGCAATTGATAATGAAATCCAAACATGTAAAATTTTACTGATCAAACTTCCGAACAGTCATATGAATACTAAAATAGAAATTCTGGGCTATTGCGAGCCTTCCTGTAGGAATAAAAACGAACTCTATTCTGAATAGTAGTGACGTCATAGCAATCTTGGGATCGGCTACAATTTAAAGGCCTTTACTCTGAACACAAGGCTGGCAGTTAATCAAAGATTTTGATCTTATTATTCCTATCATTATTCTGATCTTCAAATAAGATAATTTTACTTGTTGAAACTGTCATATTAAATGCAAAATGCCATTTGCTCGAAATCTGGTCGCACATGGATCGTGTAGTGTGCGGCAGGCTTTAGACAAAAGAAATTGATCGTTTGTAATCCGCATACAAAAATATACAGTGGTTTACCCAGTTTCCACCAATGTCAATGCATACTTTCCACCCACAAATCTGATTTGGTCCTCACAAATCACCCCCCTGGGGTTTCATAAATCCGAATTGTGGAGGTGTCGTGGTGTAGTGGTTCATTCACTCAACTCTCAATCACAGGGTTGAGGGTTTGAATCCCAACCTGACACTTGCATCTTTTGGCAAAACGTTAATCCACATTTGCCACTCTGCAAGGGCAGTAAATGGGTACCTGGTAGGCAAAAAAAGTTCCTTGAATGCTTTAGCACAGTATCATGATGGCTTAGTTATAACCTGGGAAAGATGATACTTTGTATAGCACATCAGAGTTTATTCGTACTGTAGTTGCGCTATACAAATGGACACAGTATTATTACTATCATCATCATTGTCATCATCATCATCATCATCATCATCATCATTTATTATTACATTTCTTTCAATTTGGACCACATGTATTAATTTTCTGAGAAGCTCTCCTAACAATAATCCTCACCCTACTCCTTACCTAGAACTTATTGCCTCCCTAAACTTGTATATTTCATGGAATAAAGCAGGGCGCATATGACCCTGAGCACATGTTGGGTAACATCTTCAAATTGCTCCAGAAGCCTTAAGCAAGAAAAGAGTCATAATTCTAATTCTGCTGCTAGCATCATTACTCATTCTTTCTATCAAACCAGTCACCACTTTGAGATAATTCACACGAACCTGGATGAAGGAAGAAGCTTGTGATGCCTTTGCGTAGTTCCAGCTTGCCCTGCTGAGGTCTGCCCTTACTATCCACTGGATTCTTGACCACACAGTACTGACCCTTCTGCAGAACAGTCTTTGTCACTTGACAAAGCACTTCCTGTGGTCAGAGAAAGAGTGGAAGATGTTTACTAAGGTATCCATCATCCCAAACAGAGGTAACCTTGGAAACTATCCCCATGAATGGTTATGTACAGTTTTTGGTAGGCCCTAAAAAAAACTCTTCATTAGATTTCTTTGCTTTCAGCTGCTCAGCAGCAGGATAAAAGCAAAACTGAGATAATGTGTAGTTCTTTCCTCCTCAAGTTGAATAGCAAACAAATAAGAGGCTAAAATACTTTTGATCCTGGGTAAGATCACATGAGCCTGCAGACATGTAAAAACGATGAGAGTTCTGTTTATTTGACAAGTGCACAGGTACTTTCTGCTACAGCAGATAGCAAGAATTGAGAGTGGATAGGTCATACTGCTTGCATGTAAAATAAAGGCTTGTTCAGACACGAGGAGACAAATCCCCACAGCATTTTCAGTGCACAAGTCAATGGGGTATCAGGCAACAAAAATCTGTGGTCCAATAAAATCCAGAAAAAGTTAGCACAAAATATGTTGTCATGAGTTTGTCTATGCAACTTTTGACAAAATTCTCTTTTATTTAAGAGTCGACGGGTAATGCACGTTCATTAACATAAGTGGGGTGGTTTGTCATGCCATGTCTGAACACTAAAAATGTTGCAGGGATTTGTTGCGGGGATTTGTCCCCTCATATCTGAACAAGCCTTAATGTTCCTAGGTGTACACCTACCTCTCCAATCTCTGGTACATAGGAGTCTGTATCCTGGACAGTGACCAGCCACTCATCTCCTGCAGCCCTCTTCCTGCCCAGAGCATCGGTGCAGCTGTGGAGGGCCCTAAGATGGAGACCCACGGTTGGCGTCAACCTGCATGGTGCAATCAGGTCTATCACCTACGGATACAAACCATATAAAGAAGGTTAATAAAAAAATATATATATAAACATGAAAAGTTACATTTTATCATGTTTGTTGTATGATGTCAAATGAATGGGCTGGTCCAACACACCGTACTTAACTGATAATGATAATGATGAAGAAAACTCATATTTCTAATTAAAGGCACACCCTTCTATGCTGTGTATGCCTAAGTACACGTATGCTATTAGTATGGCAGCTGTAGGATGTACATTAACCCATTCGTGACAGGAATTATTTAAAGTCTAGTTTGATCAGCTTTTATTCTTCAAATTGGCAACACCAACATTCTTATTTTATTGCTACATTTTTCTTATAAAACGTCATGTATATGAAATGAATATAAATTGACAGAAATTATGATGAGAAGTCCGAAAGTTGCCAATTTGCAGGAGAAAATGGTGATTTTAAACCTTCTATCACATTGCCAATTTAAGGATTTTAATGCTTATTTTCTTTTAAAAAAATTTCAGCATCAAACAACGAATATTGACGCAACCAAAATGGGCACAGTTTCTGTAGAATTTTTTGCTCTTTTTGCTCATGTATTTGGTATGATTTTTAGGGCTTTGCATCAAAAGATATTAGGCCAAACCACAAAACGTGGACCTCTGTCATGAATGGGTTAAATTAAAAATCTCAATATCATTACTGCTTTCAGCGAGGCCTGACAACCCTTATGCTGACTTCAGTCCTTTAAACAAAACTGCTAAAAGAAAACTGACACACTCTTGCACTCTTTAAAATGTATGTTTATTTTTATTCCATTTTTTTTTTACTCCATCTCAATACAGTGAGGGGCTTCTTTTCAACAGGATCAATCTGTATGCTATAGAGTTAGAATATAGTTTATTATCAGTATGAATACCAGTACCTTAGTGCTGTGTATTGTCATCTAAATGCCAACTATTCAGTCCCACGAGTATCAATACAAATTACTGGTATGCGTTCTTCATTGCCAGCAATGGATGAAATATCAGTGGGTGCAAAAATGAGGATGCATAAACAGGTAAAGCTAAAAAGAATACAGCACTTCCTACTCTTATCAAGGGAAATGAAATTGAGTAATGCAGGAATTGGTGAAAAATAGTACGAAGTATATCTGACCTCCTCATAAACGCCTGGCAGATATGCTCCTTCTTCTCGGACTAACCACTCTTCACCGACCTCTCGTTCTCTGGAGAAAAGGAGGTAAAGCGTAAAGAATCCTTCTAAAAGTATATTTCGTCGGCTTCCCGGAAAAAGGCCATTATCGACCTTTTCTCAATTTTCCCGCCATTTTTTTTCATTGCAGAAATGGAAAAAGCATGTCATGAGCTATCTTCTCGTACCATTCTCGAACCTCAATTTGACGTCATTATGACGTAATAAGCCAAAAAACAAAATTACGCGAGCACGTGAATTCCTCCTCACTCAACGTGCTTACGCGCATAGACCGATTCGCAATAGCGTCCTTTTTCTGGGAACTATTGCGCATTTTTTGTTCCCGGAAGAAAGACACTATTCTTCGCTCAACGTGCTTACGCGCATAGACCGATTCGCATTAGCGGCCTTTTTCCGGGAACAGGATTTACGTACTCGCGCATTTTGGTCTGGGAAGAAAGCCGTTAAGGATAAAATGCTAATGATTAGAAAACCTTTAGAGTGTTTTAAATAAAAGCACAAAATATCACTGAAGAAAAAATCTTGCTCTGTCAGAAAGTTTGAGAGTTAGGGTGGAAAAATAATACACTAGCTGCTAAAAGCTCAAAATAAGGTCAAAACTTCATTCGCGTTTTTCTCGAAAACGTACATTTCGCGCACGTGCGCGTTAGTGGCCTTTTTCCGGGAAGGGGACGATTTCTCACCATGTTAAAACTGGTGACAGAAATTCATTTAATCAATCACATACAAATATACGCATCTATCTATAAATCTATTCATCCATCCATCCATCTATCAATACATCATTCATCTTTCCTGTGATCCATATATCTAGAAATTAACCTTATCATGTAAAGCTAGCAATAGAGGTCACTCATTTACAAATACATCTATCCATCCATTATTGTATCAATCCATCCATCCACCTAATCATCCATCCATCTTTTCTTCCATTCACATACCCATTCATTGTTTATTTTCTTATCATGTAAAGCTAGTATGAAAGTTCAATCATTCTTACACAACTATACTCATTTGAGTTTATTGACTTATTTCCACACGTTTGATATATGGTAATACAAAAAGACAATATAAAATGTGGAGGATACTTCAGCTGGAAACAGTATTGTAAAAGTAATCAGTAGTTTGTTAACTGAACAAATATAACAGTTTAAACATGATTGAAAGCAAAACTATATGACGTGAAAATGAGGGGCGTATTGAAAAGCGAAGCTTGTCATGATAAGCCCCTCTTGAAACATCATCTATCATCAATCTATGCATTCACTAATCCATACATGTATATCATTGATCCATCATTTTTTTATTACGGTAACCCATTCGTGACTGGAATTATTTAAAGCCTAATTTGATCCGCTTTTTTTCTTCAAATTGGCAACACCAACATTTTTATTTTATTGCTACATTTTATTTATAAAATGTCATGTATCAGAGATGAATATAAATTGACAGAAATTATGATGAAGTCAAAAAGTTGCCAATTTGCAGGGGAAAACAGTGATTTTAAACTTTCTTTCACATTGCCAATTTAAGGATTTTAATGCTTATTTTCCTTTAAAAAATTTTCAATATTGATGCAACCAAAATGGGCACAGTTTGTGTAGAATTTTTGCTCTTTCTGCTCATGTATTTGGTATGATTGTTAGGGTTTTGCATCAAAAGATATTAGGCCAAACCACAAAATGTGGACCTCTGTCACGAATGGGTTAATCATCAATTTTTGTTTGTCTTCAATTCTTTCTCTTTCTTTCACTGATCTATCCATCCATACATTCATTCATTCTCTGTTGAATGGTACTTACACGCCTTTGCTGTCAACGAGTTTCCTCTTAGCTGACAAATGCAGAGCTTCGCCATCCATGACAACTTCTGCATCAATGATCTCAATGATATCCTGAAGAACAAGAGCAACATATGAAAGCAAAACTGGTTTAGTGGTCAATTCACTCCATTAAAAGCTGAGAAAATGAGAATATGAACTCTCCCCTATGGTATTATTGTGAGATAAGGCATTTTATCTTGTCCCTCCATCCACCCAAGTCAAGTATACGTATGTCTGGTAAGATATACAGTGTAAACTCCTTGTAAAACGGTGTCTGCAGAGTCGGAACCTGAACTAAACCCAGGCTCTCAGTCCCGAATCATTTGTTTTCACATGTGATAAGTCTGGTCACCCATGATGCACAATGATGTCCATACATGCACATGTATTAACTTAAAGATAAGGTTGGGTTCAGGGGGTGCTTCACCAAGAGTTGAGTAGGATTTAGAGTCACGCGCAAGCATCAAAGTGCATCCGGTATTTAATGCGTAATCTCACTGATAGACTTCCCAATAGTGCGCGTCCCCTGAGCATGATCTGACCAATGCGGTGATGCATAATATACAGCATACAACTAGGAATTTAACTGCGACTTTAAAGGCATTGGTTAACATTGTTATGATTTTAAAAAATCTTGTTTTGTTACTTGAAAATGGGATAAACATAAGGGTTATAGTGTAAAAATACCAATCTGAAAGTTTCAAAGTATAATATCCACAGGATGTATTTTTAAATATAAAAAATGTGAACCAATGTTTGAAAAACATACGAGGGTCGGTTGCACAGAATAGACATAAGGAGTGCGCATGCGCGTATGACTCACCTTACTGTACTGTGTTTATTGGCGTATCACGCGGCGGGAGGCACATAACGGCATTTTCAAATTCAAGCAAAGTAGTCCTCTTAGTGATTGTCTCGTGAGACGAAGGATAATAAAATTACCGTTTGCGTCTAACTTACACTTTTTCATTCCAAATTATGGTTGGTTTCAGGGTTTTTGAGTACAAATACAAGTACTCATACACATGTTTCATCTTAGTTTGAGAATTTTTTAAATCAGCTACTCACAAAGTTAGCCAATGCCTTTAAGTCCAACCTAACTCTTTGTGAACACCCCCCTGGTCATGTAATTTCACTGTGAAAGAAAATGTCTCCAAGCTACTGGGAAAAATGGAATTATTATAAAAATATGTGTCCAGTGTAAGATTTTGGAATCACCAAACTGATAAGAAAGTTTTATCGTTATTCTTTATTTTACATCTATTTATCATCTCATTTCGAATATGAGGGCATTTGAAGAGCAATCCTCGGCAGCTAACCCTTCTACTATGATATTCTTCCGAACTCACATTTAATACAAGAATGAAAGCTCTTACAAATAAATTTGTTAACCTTTCCCCCTTTCTCCGAGTCCAGCTTCTCTTTAAGATACTGATATTGGAAAACTTACTGCTTCAGCAGTAGGCTTATAGGTGAGTGGGCCAGCATACTGCCATTCATCACCAGCGACTCTCTTCTTCCCATCTGGGTCGGTGTGATCGATGGTTGCACGAAGGCGAATGGCTTGGTTAGCCTTCACTACAGGCAGTGGTTTGATGGCTGGCAAGAAATTATAGTGAATATAAATATCAAATCATGAGCCTAACTTTTCTATACAGTGATTTTAGTAAATTACCAGTTGACTATTTGAATTCTCGCATTCCCATTGACTTAGTACAGGGACCATCTGGTTCCCACAGGCAATGGGTTCAGACTTCAGAATGTACATACATACAGTGTAATACTAGGTAATTCAATCATAAATAAAACTTGTTACTAGAAAATGGATGTTACTGTTAATATGACAGTTTTAATGTTATTGGATTGCAAGTACAAAGGCATTGAATGGAATTAGCCTGAAATTAAAATGATTAAAGTGCAAAAATCTACATCTTTCTTGCCAGTATGCCTCCGCATACTTGTAACTCATGAAATAATAATAATAATAATGTAACATTTGTAAAGTTCAAGAAAAAATGAATCAATAGGTAAATTCTACGGCACTGCGCTGCATTACAGAATATGTTATCAAACCATCTTAGGTAATTTGACGTCAAATACTTGAATCTGAGAAAATGAAAGACAGCCTCGGAACTTTACATCTATGCATTCACCTCTGGTAAATCTTTTGGTTTTATTAGTGTCGTATCATTATAAACCCATAGCAATAGGCTACAGCATCACATTTTGGTCACAGTTGCACAGTATCTTTAAATCCAAAATGCTTTGAATATTATACATGAGCAGAAAGACCTTAAAAATCAAAGGCCAATTTGAGGCTATTCCTAATGCAAAACATTATACCATTTACGAGTAGGTGCGATTTGATAGTAGCTACTCATTAAAATGCTCTCATTTGACAACACAATGTTAAATAATACATGCACCTATTTCCATGTGCAAATTAGCCATTTTTTAAATTTTGCTATTTTCATTCAA
Organism: Echinometra lucunter; assembly: GCA_029962745.1. NCBI lineage: Eukaryota > Metazoa > Echinodermata > Echinoidea > Camarodonta > Echinometridae > Echinometra > Echinometra lucunter. The sequence continues at coordinate 6,125 of JAPZVO010001172.1, read as the reverse complement.
ATTGACTCATGTTTCATACATTTCTATTCTAGGAGTGGAAAATGAAAATACAATTGCTGTCAATTTTAGGAGAGACCGCTGATCTACTGCAACTTTAAAGACGCTCAGTCGTGGGTTTTCATGGGGAATTTGACACCATGGGTGCTTACCTAATAACAGGTGTTGTCCATCACCATGAGTTTTATGACCAACATACCTTATGTAATGCTCTGTATATTCCACCCTTTGCCCCATATGGCAAAGTCATTATCTCACTTTCCCTGGCCCACGAATGCCTGAAGCAGGCCAAAGAAGTTTATTGTGGGACAGCCTGTTTTGCTGTGCTCCAGAAATGTAGCTCTATTACAGGTATTTCCAGAGCTTTTCACAAAGTCTGGTGTCTGCAAATTATGATCCACTCCCAATAAAAGCCCACGACTGAATGGCTTTAAGAAAACTCTGGCCTGTTGTGGGTATTAAAGAAAGACTGCACAGAATACATAGGCAGGCCTCATGCAGGCAATGTAGTAGGTCTGCATGACGCTTTATTTTATAAATGCATTGTGTCTTGAGAGAAGCCTAGCTTTGAGTGCCAACTGGATGTGTTAAAGAGGGTACCCAATGCTGAAACAATGTTAGTTCATTTAAAAGAGCATGATTTTATTAGCAGAAAATCATCTGTGCATGTATTTTTTAAAATTTGTGTTGCCAAGGAAACCCCCCAAAAGTGGTAAGATTTCAGGATATTTTTGACCCCTCAGCTGTGACCCAGTTTCAAGTGGGTACCCACTTTGGCGTTAAAATGACGTCAAAGTGGGTACCTTGTCGCGCAATTCTAGCAAAATGCGTGCAAGGTATAATGCATATTGTACAGTCTAGCGCGCAGCACAACTGCAATGCGCAAAGCTGGGTACCCACTTTTACGTCATACCTCATACTCAAATTTTTTCGTCAACTCTTGACTTTTTATGAGAAAATTAGCCAAAATGCATTGATTTCGGTTGAAAATCATCAAAATTTTAATGTTATTGTTCTTAGAGTTCTATTCTCGATCATATATCAAACAAAAATTTACCATTGTGTAATCACTTTAATACAGGTCATTGTCAGGAGCTGCTAGAGTACACAATCCCAATTGAGTGAGCTCTTTTAGTCTCCTACTAAGACCTCTGTAACCTGTTTCGACTGACCAGGGTTTGCGCCTGCAAACTAGCAATTTAGTGCAAAATAACACAAATACTATTCATGCAAAACTGTCTTTACTTTGTTATTTTCATTCACATATGTCACTCCATGTATTCTGTGATATATGTGTATCTAGGAATCTTATTTTCTTGGGTATTTCATACCCTCAATGCAGTGATTTAAAATCTTTATAATTTGAATGTTTAGAGAAATATAAATTTCATATATGTTCAGATTTGGTGACAAGAAATATCTGATTCCAAAAAGCTCTCACCCATGCAGAATTGGGCTTTAGCACCTAATCCTGAAATAAAAAGAAAACAAGGGAATGGATATATTCACAAGGTTAGTGCAACGGGTTAAAAATTAGAGCACAACAGGTGAAAAGACAAAGGAAACGTAGAGAGGTAAGGGATAGTCAAAAGGTTACAATTACCAGCCATCCCACCACGTCATACATTCACAGAGATGCCAACCTTTTATCCAGATTTGCAGTATTTTTAAGTCCAAAAAGAAGTGGGTAAAGTGTTTTTCTACTTTACAGCCATAGAACTGTGCGGTAACCGAAGTTCAGGAAATAAACAAACCCATTTTACTAGAAACCTGCAGTATTTTCTCTAAAAAACAGTACAAAATACTGCAAATTAAAGGAACAGTTGGCATCACTGCATTAGGTAAATAAATATAGGTTATGCAGATGGATAATAACATGGACATGCTGAGAGATTGCATGAATGTCCCACCACCAGACGGACTCTAAATAGACAACTGACAAAGTATTAGCCATTATAAGCACCAGTGAATCAACCTAGATATATGTAATTAACACATGTTATGTTGTATAGTATTAAAATGAAGTTTGAAGTTTGAATGGGCAGTGGGGGCGACCCTCACCGCCTGCCCCTGCCTTTTGAAGCAGAGGACCTTTAAACAAATTTTTTTGCTTGTCAGAAAATTTTTCAGGCAAAACAGACACCTGATAAGCTGACAACCCCCCCCCCCCCCCCCCTTTTGAAAAAATTCTGGATCTGCCACTGTACTCATAACTGAAATATACCAGAAAATTGGAAATCCATTAAAGGGAAGATCATTTCCTATCTATCTTCATTACATCAAAAAGCACTTCATGAAAGAAAATTTCCTCCTATTCTTATTTCCACCATAACCACAGTGTTATTAGTAGTATTTTTGCAGCCCTCCCCAAAATGAGTTTGCGAGCAAAGCACTTGTCAGTAATAAGTCTATATTAGTAGAAACTGTGAGCTCCACAAAAAACTGTGAGCTACATGCATTGTGGCTTCATTGTCAAACTGATCAATAGGCTTACAAGTACAGGTGTAAATGCCTAGCTTATTGAAATATGTACATAACCATCATATATGTCACACAGAGTCTGCACATGGAGACTATCTGCAACAGTTTGGTTCAGATAATCTAGTATGCATATCAACACCAAGAAGATATTTAAGACAAGGATACAAAATAAGTTACAAAAATCCAAGCAACCAAACACAACATACATGCAGGTTTAGAACAACAAATGGAGTTAGTTTGCCAGAGCAACAACCCAGTTATTATGCATTTGAATGCATGCAGGCATGCAGTCTGAACAATTCCCTTGCAGGTGCAGCACCATATAGGTGTACAATGTGAATGAAAGGAGGGGTTGTACATTATATAATGCTAAATTTGGTAATGACAGAGCTAGCATGCCCCCCTTTACCTTTCCGGATACCAGCAACTAGCAAAGACTCGGCTCCCATCAGCACTTCGCCAGGATAGAGGGGGAATGGTTCCTAAAATTTGAGGTAAGGATCAGTAAATGAAACTGATCAGTTTCCAGTTGTTGATTACAACTTATATTTGCCCCGCATGTCCAATGATGTTTCCCCTCTGCCCTAAGTTTGCTCCCCTTCTTTGAAATTATTGTCCAGCCACCCCCATCCCCATCTCTCTCTCTTTCTCTCTCCCTTCCTCCCTTTCTTCATCCCTCATTAGCCCTATTTCCTCCCTCCCCCTCTCCCTTCCCTTCTCCCCCTCCTCCTCCCCCTCTCTCTCTCTCTCTCTCTCTTCATCCCTTACTACCCCTATCTCTCCCCTCCCTCCCTCCCTCAGTTTCTCCCTCCCTTCCTCAGTTTCTCCCTCCTTCCCTCCCTCCCCTCCATTCCCTCTCCCTCTCTCCCTTCCGCTCCTTCCCCCTCTCCCTTCCCATCCCGCCCCCTCTACTGTACTACAGTAAACAAACATTTTGGGGTGTGGAAATTTTCATGCATTTCGCGTGGATTGACACTTGCGTGAAAATAAAACTGCCCGAAATATCTTGTTTATTATTCCTGTGAATACAGTTATCTTATCTGTCCATGAAAATTAAAAATGCTCGATTGTGTTTAACTTGGCCGAGTGCAAAAAAAATCAATTGCGCAAAAATTTTCATTCTTACAGTACATGTAGTTCACGTACCTGATGAAATCTAACTTCTCTGTGTCCATGTCTCAGTTCACACTGCTCTCCAGGTTTATACTTCCTATTCAGTGAGGTGAAAAGAAATGGCAGAAATGTGAACAGTTCTGAAACTGTATTATTGATTTAGGACATTGATTATACTGCAAATCAGTGAACTCAAGTCTCACAACACGCAAGGGAAATGGAAAATATTTCTAGAATCTATTCTATCTGTATGAAGAACAAAAACAATGAAAATGAAAACAAAACCATACAGAGCTAGGAAGATGATATAAAAGTCTTCATGGCAGAATAAATCAAACCATAAAAGAGAAACTTAAGAGGAATGCTGATACAAGTTACTGGAATACTGCAATTTTAATTTTACATACATCATTACTCCACCATCTATGGACTACGATGTAGCGTTCAATAAGAAGTTTTACATCACAAACTGGAAAGATTTAAAGGGGACACATTATGCAGAAAAACTAAGGAATTATACATGAATTAGAAAATACTTCATCTATTGATTAAAAACACTGAGCAAATATTCAGTTTCTAACTTACTCTAAAGGTCTTGTAGGGAAGCTTACTTTACTATCATTATTTGTGATTACCTACATGTACTACCCTGACAAACAGGACATGCTCCACTATGATCAGATAGTACAGATGAAACACATGCATGCTTACTTAACAACACACCAAAAGTACACTGGAATGAATATCGACCTTGGGTTAAAGTACCGATATTGAATCACTTCCTGACTTCTTATTACACCCTACAGACCACAGGCTGATGCAGCAACAACAATTTGAGCAACAACTTTTAGATAATTTCCTACACTGTAAATAACAGTGCTATTACTAGACCCTCATGATATTTTGCAGCAATTTGATGATCTACAGGGAAATTAAATTATACCTCTACTACATGTATCAACTCCCCCCCCCCCACACCCCACACACCCAACACTGTTCATATTTCCATAACTGTACAAAAGTAGTTTCTATATGATATACAATTACATTTGTTCAAACATATTTCCAAAAGATACATGTAACAACTAGAACAGCTTTCAAACTGTTCTTACAGTATGAAAGTATCGCGATTACTGTCATAGCAAAAACGAAGAGAAATCAGAATCACTGTTTGGAAAACAAAAAAAAAATCAGAATTCTGATTTTAATCAGAACAATATCATGCCTGACTAACAAAACTAAGCATACCAATGCTCAATTAATGCATTCATGCAATTACAAAAATGTTCAAGTACATTATGGCAAGACGATTCTGTAAAATATAAAGTCAACATAATAATAAACCTACCCAAGGTTACCCTCCTACAGTACATCCTAATTTATGAGAATAATTCATCATCAAGGAAATTAAATTCATAACGATATGTAAAAATGAATAATACTTACTTGATAGGGTCTTTAATGATGCAGTAATGAGCTGGTGGTATGATGATACAGGGTAGAGGTCCAGCTACATTCTTCTGATGTGTCAAGAGCATCAGCCTCTTGGGACCCAGCTCAAGGTGGGTGATGTTTGTCGTCTAATGTAAGGGAGAAGAACATTGAAACTACCAGTGACAGGAACTTAAAAGCTGAAGGAATCAAACTTCTCCTAGATTCTCTCATTTTATGGGCGAAATGGATAATTTACTTTAAAAGATAATTGATTTATCCTCACTACAGGATGGGCTCCTTTTTCTATGTTTGTTTGTTTGTTTTTGTTGTTGTTAATGGCTTTGACAATTGTAATTACTGTTGACCAATGAGTATATTACAATATTGGTGAGGGAAAGAAACTTGATGTCTGTATTGTTTTTGTCTTTTTTCCTGTATTTCCTGTACGCCAATACGCATGGTACGGTCCGGTGAGCCATGCACACATGCGCACTCCTTACGTCTACTCTGTGCAACCGACTCTTGTATATTTTTCAAACATTGGTTCACATTTCCAATATTTAAAATACTTCCTGTGGATATTATACTCTGAAACTTTCAGACTGGTATTTTTACACTATGACCCTTATGTTTATCCCATTTTCAAGTAACAAAATGAGATTTTTTAAAGTCATAACAATGTTAACCAGTGTCTTTAACACATATTTTGAGATAAATAGGCCCCATAATAACACATTAGGAAAATAAAGAAGATACAAAAATGAATAAAACAAAGTTTAAAATAAAGAATCTATTCTCTTCCAACGAATTTTAAGATTTAACGATCATATAGTTTTTAACATTGTACAGTTTATAATATGTTTGTATACCAAGAAGTTGTGTGTCTGAACAGGTTGTGTATCCGGACACAACAGCAATTTGAAAGAGGTTTACAAGCAATATATCACAAACCATTTCAGAATTATGTTCGACAATATTATAAAGCACAATTCGTGATGACAGGCGCTATTTAATGAATAACATATCTTATGTTCAATCAAAAGGAAAAAGAGGAGGTTTAACTTTTCTTAAGTGTCCGGACACACGACCTCCTCCCCCCA
>JAPZVO010001171.1:0-21014 GCA_029962745.1 Echinometra lucunter | reverse complement strand
TAACGTAGCCCCAGGATATAATGGCTGACCATGGGTCACAGCTCTCTGACCAAAGGACCCTTGAAAATGAATACATTCCCATTATCCAAAATGGCAAATCCTAACCTTCAACATTTCAAATATTACTTTTATTAATCATTTGACCAATACATGTCTTCTTATTATTTAATAAGCATCGACAAAATATCTAGATAGTATTAATTCATCAGCAAAATGTATCAATCCTAAAAGTGACATAAATTCACTTCTGAAAAATACTGAAATACAACCATTTCATCACTGCAATATAATTGTGATTATTTAAAGCGCAAATTATTCAAAACTCACAGCGTAAAATTATGCCAAAGTTATTGACAGAAAACAGGCATCTGTTTGATAGAATTATTACAACAAGATCTGGATCAAAAATACAGAGCAAAATAACCTTTTAGATGAAGAATGTAAAAATTTCTTTTATTATTATTTATTATTTTAGCTGAAATTTACTGATAAAAATATCAAATAGACTCACCACCATTGTGGGTAGGAAAACTCCAAACTTAACAAAAACTGAGGGTCATTTCTTCCTTGCTCCTCAGGATACAACCTCTCTCAACGAGTAACAAAATGAAAGTGATCCTACTCTCTGTGCAGAGCAATTAGGTGCACTGTACAATCAATAGACCTTGGGCGGGTCTTGGAATGTCAAGTGTTTATTCCACCTGTTACTAGAACCTGGAACCTACAACAAAAGGACCTGCAAGAGCTGAATACATTATAGCCCTTCCTAGTTAAAGTAACTAAATACATAAGATTTCATTATACAACTCAATTGGCAATACTGCCATCACAAGGCCAAAATGAGTAATTTATTATTACTTTTTACATTTTATTTTTCTATGTAAAATAATCAAATTTTAGAATTTAGCTTTAGTGCTAAATAAAAAATGACTTGCTTGTGACATCTTCTATATTTGGCATCATGTTGCATTGATTGTTGAAATTTTCATTGAAAGAAATATGATTTGGAACTGAAATGATATAGTTGTAATAAACAACTTTAAACCGGAATGATTGTTGTGCAGTGCAATTACTTATGTGTACTTTGACTACATCATAGCTCTCTTCACTTTAAAAAAGGATGCTTGGGGTATGTGAGGTTGTTTATGTGATTTGGGGTGATTGGTGACCCAATCTTTAGGTAAACAAAAACCCCAGGTTTGATCCTGACAAGGGGGAGTATTCCCCCTCCCGCGCGAAGCACGGAAGCTCCGACGTTTTCTTCTAATTCGTTCTTGCCTGCTCCTGCTCTTCTTACGTTCTCTGCCTGTTATCGGTAGAGGGGGGGGGGGGGGAAGAGAAAAATTCGAAGTGCGGAAGCTCCGACGTTTCTTTGAATCGTTCCTTGTCTGCACCCGCTCTTACGTTTTCTGCCTGAAATGAGGGGGGGGGGCATTAAACATTAAATGCACAAGATCATGAAGCAGAATTACCATAAAAATAAACGTTAAATGAGTAGAGTTAATTGATTAAGTAGTGTCAGTTAAATTAGGCAACGTAAGTTTATACTGTAAGTAGCGGAAACACCCCTCCCTGCAACCCCCCCCCCCCCCCCCTTAGAGAGCCGTTTCGCGCGCTCAGTAAGGCAGTGTTTCGCACGATTCGTGTGCTCAACACCGCCCCCTAAAATGAAATCCTAGCAACGCCACTGATTCTAAACTTAGTTACCGGGAATTATTTGGCTCTCCCACCCCCCCCCCCCCCCGATAACAGGCAGAGAATGTAAGAGAGCGGGAGCAGACAAGGAACAATTCGAAGGAAACGTCGGAGCTTCCGTGCTTCGCGCGGGAGGGGGAAAACTCCCCCTTATAGGGAGCGCCTTTCGCGCCCTCAGTATTAAGTGTTTCGCCACTTCGCGTGCTCACTACCGCCCCCTAAAAATGAAATCCTTCTGGACTTAGTTACCGGGAAGTTTTTGGCTCACCCCCCCCCCCCCCCCCCCGATAACAGGTAGAGGACGTATTAAGATGAGCGGGAGCAGACAAGGAACGATTCAAAGGAACGTCGGAGCTTCCGCGCTTCTCGCGGGGGACACTCCCCTCCCTGCACCCCCCCCCCTAGGGAGCGCGCTTCCCGTGCTCACTACTGCTCCCTAAACTGAAATCCTAGCTACGCCACTAATTCTAGACGGAGTTACCGGGAAATATTTGGCTCTGCCCCCTCCCCCTCTGATAACAGGCATACGCCGCTGCAACGAGGCGCCTTAAACCACTCGACGGCGGCACCTGATGAAGGATAAAAAATTTTTTAAAAAGTCGGTCTCGCGGGCCTTCGGTCAAGTGGTCGGACCCCATTTCACTTTTTGTACGAGGTTAAATATTTTTGTAACCCGTCGTCTAGATGTCCTCAGATTGTTGTGCATTTCACTATGTAGCAAAATGACCTTGACATGAAACACATGATTATGGCGAATTCAAACGGGGGAAATGAAGGAACGAGAAACTAGGAATTGATTTTTAATTTGCCCAAACTATGACTGAGTCAAAATATCTACCTGATATGGCTATCGAAGGACTGAAGTATTTATCCACAGTCTTGGATTCTACGTACAAACTTTCCTGGAGATGACGGAAGTCCACACATGGAAAACGTGATTTTCTTATCAAAGACTATATAGCGAATCCTGAAGAAAGTCCTGTACTTATAATAGATGCGAGTTAATTGTAGAGAAAAATCCGGAAAACTTGATTCGGAGGCATTCAAAACTATCCACTCCGTTATGATTATTATGATGTAGTCTTTGATGAATCACAGTACGACTTCAGCAAGGTAAATGCCTCGCTATTCGGAGGCGTTCCTTTATAGAGAAGAGAGGCGTGCACACCGGCCCGTGATGCTGAGATACAACTCTGTCCGTGCGCGCTCTGAGGCGAGTTCACTTTCGGTCGTCGAACATCGCGCCGTCATCGGAGCCTGAGGGGAGGAGAGGTATAGAAAAGAGGCACCAGTAGAATAATGGGGAAAAAAAAGGGGGTGATGGGGGCAGTGGTGAATATAAGAATTAGGGCGCACGGGATAAACACGAAATTTCAACGGGAAACTTATTGCAAAGCAATAGGAGTTGGACCTTTGTCAAATTTCAATGTCATTAAAAATAAAATCTATAATACTATACATTCTTTAATCCGGAAGCGGGATGGAGGACCAAACATATGCACTTTGTATTATCTTATGAGGCTCATATTCAATACATGTTTACTTCTTTTTCTCCGCTTTGTTTTCCTCTTCTTCTTTTTTTTTTTTTTTTTCTTCTTTTACGCCACCTTCAAATTTAGGTCAAGGGGTTAGATGAGATTTGGAAGGAGGTAAGATGAGATTTGGAAGCCGGTTGATGAGCTAAGCGACATGACCATTATGACGACGGCATAACGAAAGCACCATCGGAGAAAGGTAAGCTATATCCCTTGGTCATGTTGGTGGGCGTAAACAAGCGCTTGCAAGACACGCTTGTCACTTACGTGCTCCCATCAGGAGCTACGAAGCATTCGGAGAGGAAAAAATCTCGAACTACATGCGATAACGTAAACAAATAAATGAATAAATGAATGAGCGAAACCGTCAGAAGCTTTCAGTATTCATTCTTGAGTCTTGTCTGTTACGGCTTGTGTGTGTGTGGGGGGGGGGGTACTCTGTTTATGTGGGTGGTAAGGATGTGCATGGAGCGGACCCCCATTTATTTACACCTAAATTTCTCTTTGAAGGGATGTCATTTTGAATGTCATTTCAATCGTTTGTAGACAAGTAAAATAAAAAAATGAACAAATACTATTGACTTGTGGGATCCTTGTACAGCGCTCATGTAGTTAAAGACTTGGCATTCACGACACTCATCTGTTATTACCATGCCTTTAGACATGGCTGTATCTCCCCCCCCCCCTCCCCCCCCCCAAAAAAAAAAAATATTATAAACTCAGTTTCAAAGCATCTCCCTTCTTAATTTTCTCCGTTCTGGGATTACTTTCCTTACAGATCATCATCATCATCATCATCATCATCTCATAGATGCGACAGTGCTAGTGCTAGTAGAGAATGGAACTGGAATTCTTCGAGATATTTGCAAACTACCTTCAATATCATCTCTGAAAGGTTGTAGCAGAATTGGATTAGTGATATGGACATACAAATGAGAGTTTTGGTGCCAGAAAATAAAGGCCAAGTTTCGCTGTATTCCAAGTTATTTCGATATCTATGCTGCGTCCCACTAACTGTAAAGCGTGCTGGAGTCTGCAAATTAATAACAATAATGCCGGAGCTGAGGCTCTAACACTAAACTAATCTGTGCAGCCGCAAAGTGCCGTGCTATTTCTACTCCTTACTATATAGGCTTTGCCATGTTTTGTGATTCCTTACTCATCTATTTGAATTTCATCACTCCCCAAGTGTTGTTGACAACTTACGAGCACCAATCGATCATGGCCAACTCAACTCGGCAAACAGCAGCGGTAACGTGCCAGGTTATCAAGGATCTTTTGAAGAATCAATAATTTCTTGAACTTCTTGACAATGCTGTTAGCAAGGCTATAGATAAAAAGATGGATCATCATAATCAAATGTTACCCAAGTCCCTTCAAGATTATTTCAAAATTAATAGTTCATACCATTCATACCAAACGAGAAATTAAAAAAATTACCACCCAGGAAAGCCTCATCATCATAATTGCTGTTCTTCTGGTAGTTCCGGAGAGCCCTGCAGATGTCATAAGCATGATCATATTCGCTGATTTCCGTCGAGATATTGTGGCTTCAAAATATTGATTCTCTTTTTAGTACCAAATTTCATCGTATTTACCCAGGGTAGCAACATGTGGGCCCCGTTCAAAAAATTACCACCCTCCTTTGCCAAGTACACTTTTAACTAAACGATCTGTATTTTACTTTGGACCAGTTTTCTGGAATTCATTACCCAACTCAATTAAGTTATGTAAATCTCTAAATCAGTTCAAAAAAGCATATCTCCAGAACCAAACTTATCTCAACACGGCTTTCCTTTCATTGTAATAATTTAATTCTTTTCCCCTCTCTTCTGTATGTTATTTTGATTTATAATTGTATTCTTCTTGTCATTGTTTTTTATGCAATGCCTTAACCACTAGACCACGGAGACGGGCCAGTGGTTTCGGAGACTCCAAATTCGCTTAACCGACAGATTGACAAATCTTCAACCCTCACTAATTAATTCCTTTGTTGGTGGCAGATGAGGGTTGAAGATTTGTCAATCTGTTTCGAACAATGACCTGCCGCACACCTCAGCTTTGATTCATGCTACGCTATCATTCTCTCAATTGATCACACACACACACACACACACACACACACACACACACACACACACACACACACATATATATATATATTCATATATGTTGATATATTATTTATTTATTAAATTACACCATGAAGTAATGAAGGTCACTTCAATCCTGATACAATTACCTTTCTTATTTTTACACTGATTAATTCATTATAATACCCTGCTACTTGTATCTCTACAAAATGTTTAATTCATCACTTACCGTAATGTTGATAGACCTACCTAATATGCTAATATATTTACTTATATAGCGTTATGTGCAAACACAAACACTAGTCGATTTTATGCTTAATTTTAGCATAAATCTTAATAACGAACACATATTTTTGTATAGATCACCACGTCACAGACCAAGACATAATAGTCTAATCAAGTGACTACGAGGAAACTGAGCACCATACAGAGACTATGAATGTTCACAGTAAATATTTCTGGAATAACAGTAAATAGTATTCGTTAATTTCATGAGTATGAGGTAATAATCTTCTGCGTTCAATAATTCATAACCCTAACTCATGCGCCAATTGATGTAACTTTGTAATTTTTCTATAACGTAAGCTGTCATTTTCATAAACACAGATGCAAATTATAACTCATAAACATTTAAAGACTATTTTCTTTACACATTCTGTGTCCAATTATATATCCGGCATACTTCGTATTTGTTTTTGTTTTTTCTTATGATTCATTTGTAGATGACCCTGAAGAAGAAGATTACCATGATTACATGTTAATCGAAAGCTTGAAGCTACGACCCGTTCTCTGGTCTATTTCTTCTGCTTATCCATTAATCATTATGAAACACCAACGAAGTTTTGTCCAGGAAACATTTCTTTCACTATATATATATATATATTATTTTTTTTTTCTGTTTTCATATAACTGCATTCTTGTTCAGTAACATGAACAATCATAAATAAGGAAGTTTATAATCATTATTACTTTTTTAAAAAGATTAACTTTTTTTATATATTTTCATCAAACACAAAATCATTCGTGGAAGAATGATTGCCATCGTCAGCAATTTGCTTGAAAATGTGGCAGCCACAAAAAATCTTCTTAAAAAGATAAACACTGCCTGAAAGCAGAATTTGATAAGTATATTGAACAAAAATTAAAGGATGTTGATGATGATGTTGATGATGATGATTATATTTTTTCGCTTTGTCACCAAAACTGTAAACAAATGGGCTTTAAAATCCTTAGCGATCTATCAGCGAGGTCTTTGCACCTTTAATAAATAATTTTGTATGGCATGGGCAGACTCAGGATCCCCTAGAATAGCTGACCCACCAATTAATCTTTTCCCCAAAATTGTCACAAAAATAGGGTCTTCACTGGAAAGACCGCGGCACCTCTCTCTTTCTTTCTCTCTCTAGCTCTTTCTCTCGGGAGAAGTTGGCAAGTTCTTTTTTTACCCATAAGCCCATTTTCGTGGGCGTGATATCTATATTTTTCCGACAAACTGAACATAAGGTTGAAAGTGAATACTGGCACTGAAGGGGCTCAGTGTATGTCGGATGATGTGCGTCATCTGCCTAGTCAAATTCGGCTAATGACAATCTGAAATCTATTTGGCAGATAGTCTGTAAGCATGGTAAGCATGGTAAGAGGGCGTTCCTATTAGGCATGCTAGGGACTGGAAGATAAGAAATGAAAGGGAAAAGGGATTCCGGTAAATAAATATAGTTAATATGATTAAAATATGGCGAATTTTAAATGTGCACACATTAGTGTTAGATTGGTTGTAGGCTACGTTTACGTGCATGCCATAGTAAGGAAATGAACTTTTTATTTTTTTGTTCATTTAGGTTTTATTTCCACATTATATGCAATACAGCAGTCTTTACCAAGCCAAAACATGTTCAAAGTAATAAGACGAATAAGTACATATGTTAAGTATGAGGTACAATATCAAATTTTGTCAGTTGTTAGTAAAAATGTACTGAGGGAGATAAGTAAATAAGAGAAATGTGGAGGAACCTAGAAGCTAATTGCTTGTAGATAAGGTTCCTTAAGTTCTTAATATTCATATTATGTTAGATACCAATCTTTTTTTAATTAACAACTGACAAACAAGAAGATGAAAGTAAAACAACACAAAAGAACAAAGACAAGGAAGCGAGACAAGATACTTGAAGTTAACACTGATCATTTCAAAAGTAGTAAGAGAATCAGTCAAAACGCCAAGTATCAAATAGCTCTTTCAAAGACCTTCACGGATCGCATCACGGATCATCCCGGATGATATGACCATGTTGTCAATAATATTATTAAATATATTTATATATTCGGTCATTTACCCTGCTTCCTGTAACTCTACAAAATGTTTAATTCATCATGTGCATACCGTAATGTTGATAGACATACCTAACATGCCTAATATATCTACTTATATAGCGTTATGTGCAAACACAAACACTAGTCGATTTTATGCTTAATTTTAGCATAAATCTTAATAACGAACACATATTTTGTATAGATCACCACGTCACTGACCAAGACGTAATCATGATAATAGTCTAGTCAAGTGACTACGAGGAAACTGAGCACCATACGGAGACTATGACATGTTCACAGTAGATATTTCTGGAATAACAGTAAATAGTATTCATGAGTATGAGGTAATAATCTTCTGCGTTCAATAATTCATAAGCCTAACTCATGCGAATTGATGAAACTTTGTAATTTTTCTTTAACGTAAGCTGTCATTTTCATAAACACAGATGCAAATTATAACTCATAAACATTTAAAGACTATTTCCTTTACACATTCAGTATCCAATCATATGGCCGGCACACTTCGTATTTGTATATTTCTTATGATTCATTTGTAGATGACCCTGAAGAAGAAGATTACCATGATTACATATTAATCGAAAGCTTGAAGCTACGACCCGTTCTCTGGTCTATTTCTTCTGCTTATCCATTAATCATTATGAAACACCAATGTATTCATATAAGTTCGGTAATATAAACAAAAGTTGATTGGTTTTTTTTTACAATCAATCATAAATGTGACCCGTCACGTCAAACTCAGACAGAAGTCGCATTTTTTCAAATGTCATATTTTGGGTGATTATGATTCCCCATTTCTCAAGCCTTAATTTGATATACAGCTCAAACTAAGGGGGTAGAGTATTTGTTGAGATAATTGCCGTTAGACCCCGAGAAGGCGGGGGCTCTGGTAAAGTATTTCTTCGAGAAAAACGCTTTTAAAGTTTGACTTCCGTTTTGTCTCCACGAGGCATTTTCCAACGGGTAATGTCAAATTCATTCTGGAAAAGGCCTTAGCAACCGTTTATGAAATGGAATAAAAACAGGTTTTCCTGATTCTTTAGTATTTGTACTCACTAAAAACATAAGTTTTGAATTGTTTCGGTAATGAATTATGATATTTTTCATGGGAAAAAGTTGTTTTACGGCTCCGAAAAGCTTCCCGCCGAGACTCGCAGCCGTATTACTCTGCTATTGTGCGTTGCGGGCCTTTCAGGGCAGTCATTGCGTGGGGCCTTCTCTCTTTTAGAATCCGCGCTTTGTTTTCTCAACAAAGAGTATAATTTGGATAAATCAGGATAAAGCACCGCGATGCATTGAAAAGAATCAATACTGAAAGACATGATATACATAAAAGTTGTCTTGCGTGATTTTTAAAAAAATTTTTTTAAATTTTTTTATAAATACCTGTTTCCTCAGTCCTATTTTTTTCTTCTTAATTTGCCGTGATCAGTCATCATGACCTGACAGTTCTTCCTTTTTTCTCTTTACCTTCACGATTTGACATCACACATCAATACGATGATTATTATAAGACTCTTATCATTTTTTTTTTCTTTCATCATTTTGCACCTTCAAGTTCAAGATGAACTGATAATTCTGTACATTTACCCGACTTTTGAAAGAGTATGCCTATAATTTTCCTTCGGTTAAGCTACAATTTCTCTTCATCAAAACACAACCTTCTCAACACAGTATTCCCCATCATTTTTTTTTTTTTTTACAGAGATTTGTCTCTCTTGCCACCGTGATTTCAGTCGACCTGTTATCATTTTGAAAGCGAATTGAAGATAAAAATTGACGGTTCCATTTTTCAACAGCCAGCGCCATTAACGTACTACCCCCGCCAATCTCCTCCACAATAACAATTTTACACCGCACTTATCAGACGCCCCATACACCCAAACACCTATGTCGCTTCATCTTCTTTTCTTCTGCTGCTTTTTCTTTCTTCTCCTTCTTTTCTCCTTTTTCGACCCCCTCTCTCTTGCTTTCTCTCTCTCTTAAACTCTATCGTTCCTTCAAGTGAAATGACGAGAACGACGAAAATAACGATAATAAGTAGTAGTAATGATGATGATGATAATAATAATGATAATAATGATAATGATAATAATAATTATAACAATACTCAATATTACCAATATTCAATTTTCAATTTTCATTAAATGCTCAAGATAGAGCAAGAGAGGAAAGAAATAAAGCAGGAGGGAAAAAGAGAGAGCGAGAGGAGGAAGAAGATAACCACATCAACTGTGATGATAATGATGATAATAATAATATTAATAATCATAATGATAATAACAAATAATAATAATAATAATAATAATAATAATAATAATAATAATAATTAATAGTAGTAGTAATAGTCTAATAATGATAATAATGATACATAAAACTTCTATAACGTCATATTCAATTTGTATAAAATTATGCTCAAGACAGAGCGAGAGAGAAAGAAGAGAGGAAGAGAAGGAAGAAGATAAAAAAGAACATAGAGCAAGAGGGAACAGAGAGCGAGAGGAAGAAGAAGAAAGGAGAAGAGAAAGCAAAAAGAAGATAGGACGAGAGGAAGAACAAAAAGGAGTGAAAGGCAGAGGGAGATATGGATCTAGAAAGAAAAATGAAGCGCTATTAAAAAAGTTAAAGATGGAGGGAGAGGTGAAGAAGACAGAGCAAAAGATAAGATAGAGCAGAGAAAGAGGGAGACAGCTAGAGAGAAGAAGGTTGAACGAGAGGGAGAAGAATATAGAGAGAGCAAGAGGGAGAAGAAGAGAAAGTGAGGGAGAGGAGAGGGCGAGCGAAAAAGAGTAAAATTTGAAGTATATTCCAAAATGGACACTCTAGAAAATATTGGGTAAATTACTGCTTATTTTTGCCCCAACTGGGCAGTATGTTTCCCGCATTGGGTAAAAATATTGCCCAATAATTACTCTCGTGTTGGTTAATTTTTTTTCCAATATTTTTTTGCAGTGGAGAGGGGGACTTTGAGAGCGAAAAAAGAGTAAAAGACACAGGGGAAGGAAGTATACAGACAGAAGCCCTATTATAGAAAAAGGCCAGCAATTGAGAATAAAGATTTTGTATTTTATAAAGACACAGTAGAAATAAAAACTGCTTCAAAAGCAAATAATTTACACAAACAGTCTTGTTGGGATATTGAAATAAGGGTTTGTTTTGTCATTTCAACACAGCTCGGATATTGGATTGGCGAGCTGCTAACTGCAATATTCATGCCTATTGCTCTGTTTCTGTCCATTTTCCAATCTAATCTTCACTTCCAGCCGAACTCTTTTGTTCCCAGGCAACCTCTTGCGAGAGAGTTGTATGTATCCTCAAACCCCCTTTTCCTCTCTCTCGTTAGGGTTCTTTGAAGTTCAACCCCCCCCCCCTCCCCACAAAAAAAGAAAGCAAGTAAGCAAGGAAATCCACCCCGCTGCGTGACAAGAAATCGCTGTCCTGTTCGAAACACCTGTTTCAAACATCATATCCTTTAATAACTCGACTTCGCTACTTTTAATCCAAGTTCATGATTGACCAAGCTCCTATTATTCTATAAACTGAAACTGACCAATTTAGCACATCATTTATGAATGGACAATTTATCTCTTCTTTTCAAAATGAAACGCCGTCCTAGCTGCTTGCACCAGGCCCCACCCAAAGAGGAACAAAAGAAAGTCATGGCAACTAATAGGGAAGATTAGCGTTTTGAAAGAAGAGGATGTAAACGTGGGTTGACCAACTGAATACGTGACATACAAAAAGCCATCGTGGGCTGAGTGCATGATGTATGGTAGAATGCCCTGTAAAATTGAGCTTTCTTAATATCAGAAGCAGGGGCGTCGCTAGAGGGGGGTGTGGGGGGGGGGTGTGACACCCCCCCCCCCCCCCCCCCCATTAAAAATTCTTGTCGGCAAATTCCCGATCGCTGTCGGCAAAAGAGAGAGAGAGAGAGAGAGAGAGAAAGGAGAGGGAAGAGGAAGGAGGGAAAAAGAAAAAGAAAGATGAGTAAGGTGCCCAAATAGAGTCATATTCGGCTTATTTGCTTGTGCATTTTGACGACGAAATAACACTGGTAACACGAAAGAGAGCCTATTTTTTCTCGCTCGCTGCGCTCGCTCGTATTATATTAAGATACAGGATGTTTTCGGAAAGCAAACACATTTGCCAAGTGAAATAAACAAATATATAATGCAGATATTTTGGGGCCCATCATGTATTTTGTTGAAGAATTATCACCTCTATACCATAAAAAAGAGTAAATATATTTTTCCTCGCTCGCCGCGCTCGCTCGTATAATATTTAGATACAGGATGGTCTTTCAAAGCAAATAGATTAGGTAGGAGAGGTGACCAAATATATCACAATAGGTATCTTAAAGGCCCATCGTGTATTTTGATGAAGAACTTTCACTTCTACCATGAAAAGGAGTATTTTTCCTCGCTCGCTACGCTCGCTTGTACAATATTCAGA
Organism: Echinometra lucunter; assembly: GCA_029962745.1. Lineage (NCBI taxonomy): Eukaryota > Metazoa > Echinodermata > Echinoidea > Camarodonta > Echinometridae > Echinometra > Echinometra lucunter. Next base: position 8,914 of record JAPZVO010001171.1, on the reverse strand, counting down.
TACAAAATGGATTTGGGAAAGCAAACGAATTCGGCAAGCGAGGCCCATCATGTACTTTGATGAAGAGTTATAAGCTACCATAAAAAGAGTATATATATTTTTCCTCGCTCGCTGCGCTCGCTCGTATGATATTTAGATACAGGATGGTCTTTGAAAGCAAATAAATTAGGTAAGAGAGGTGACCAAAATATAAAAATAGATATCTTAAAGGCCCATCATGTATTTTGATGAAGAACTTTCACGTCTACCATGAAAAGGATTATATGAAAAAGGAGTATATAGATTTTTTCCTCGCTCGTTGTGCTCGCTCGTATAATATTACGATTTAGGATGGTCTTTGAAAGCGAATGAATCATGTGAGAGAGGTGACCAAATATATGATTTAGATATCTTTAAGCCCATCATGTAGTTTGATGAAGAACTATCACTTCTACGAAAAAGAGTGTATATTTTTCCTCGCTCGCTGCGCTCGCTCGTATTATATTTAGATAGAGAATGTTTTCGGAAAGCTAACACATTCAGCAAGTGAGGTGAACAAATATAATTTAGAAGGAAAATATAATAGAGGCACACAATTGAACATGCCTCGTGGGCTTTATACAGTTGAATTTGTCGACGTTGGTCGTCGGCAATCGGACGCATAATTTGTCGGCAATCTGGCCTCTACACCCCCCATTAAAAAAAGTCTAGCGACGCCCCTGATCAGAAGTTAGACTGATATAAAATATACGAACAAAAACATTCAAACAAACAAACAAACAGAAACAAAAACTCAGTGAATTATGGGAACACTATGAAATAAAGCTGTGAAGATGTCAACAGTTACAAGGGGAATGTGCACTTATGCAGTACAAAATAATATGAATGTATATTTTTTGCACATACTTATTTTTGCCTTCACATGTATCTTCGACGTCATCAGATTCCATAAAATAGAATAGAAACAAAATATCATATATATAAACAATGTGCAAAATATTACGTGCAATCCACGGTATTTAGATTATTACCATTTTCGTACGTCATCCATTTTAACAAGTGATCCCCCCCCCCTTCTTCGATGAAAGTGAAAATGGGGAATAACTATAATTGATGTCCCCTCCTTTGTCCTGGATGAAAAAAAGGCCTACAGGCATAAAAGAAAAATGTTGGAAATGTAAAAAAATATATATATTTGTCCTTATGCATTTTGGGGCAATTGTGATAACCCTGGGTCTGTCCCTATTTTACTTTGCGTTTTTAGGTATCTGTTATTCCCGATTTGATTTTAAAAAGTTTGAATGATAAATAAGATAATTCTTGCTTTGAAGAAAACATAGCTGCCAACTTCTCTCCCTACATATATTTTCCCGGGTTGTCACTTCTAAAAATATCCAGAACTGATTTTCACATTTTCCTATTGATACCCTCTCAAACCTCATGATCGGACTTTCGTTTATACGGAAAAAACACCACAGATATAAAGATATGAAAACCAGGTTGACTATCTCCAGTATTACTGGTTTACAAAAGAAAGGGTTTTTCTTTTTAACGTACATTATCTTTTACGTCATTGCATTACATAAAAGATTTAGATACAGTGCTGGAAAGTGGAATATGAAAACAACAAAAAGGACATCTAAACATTCGCATTTCCTCTTATGTACGATAAGAGGAAAAAAGCATTATACTGAGATATCTCTCGTATTATATTTTCATAATGTTTGTAGTTTGTGTCCACTTGGTATATATTCCTTGTCATTTTATCCCATATCATAAATTTAGAGACATCAGTGGAAAAGAAGATAAGGTACATGAAATGTTTTGTTTTCCTTTTTTCCCCGTTGGCAGAATCTATCATTTATTTATAATCATGATCCTTCCCCCTCTGAAAATAGTTCATTACAGAAGTGTTTACCAAGCTTTCGACTTTTTTTTTATGTGCTTTTAATTGACCTAATATATAATGATAACAATAATAATGATAATAATAATGATGATAATAATAAATGGGACTAAGCGGAATCGCCGCCCAATGATTGCCATTGTCCCCACCCCCCCCCCCCCCTCCCCCTCTGTTATTTGTGTTATACATATTTGACAATTTGACATCGTTTTGGGTTTGTTTATGACTCGCCATTATCCACCTAAACATTTTTTTAGGTTTGCAATATTTTCCTCATTATCGCGTATCGAATAACTCATACTCTCAATATCAGCTCTTTCTGCTGTTCTCATTATTCTCCAATCGAAATAACATAATGAAGATTACTCTTAGCCGCACCCATTCAAAAATAGATTATTGCATGCAATACAAAAATAAAATACACTGAAACCAAATTCTAATTGCAGTAAAATCCTGAATAATTCAGAGAGAGAGAGCGGCAATGAGATGTGATAAATAGGTATTATTTTTTCATCCAATCACCGTGATTGCGCTCTTTCAAAGCAGATATGAGTGAACAAAATCCATTAACATGATTAATGCTTTTACTGATACTTCAATATACATAAGAAAATAACAAAGAGAGATGGCTAAACGGAGAAAATAACAGAATGAGGCGGGAGACAAGAACTAAAAAAAATAATAAAAAGATATGAAAAATGAAGTAAAAATTGGATTATTGTTAATTATTCAGGAAACTGAAAATTCATTTCCCTGAATTGGCCTATACTTGATTTGACGAAATAAAAGGATTAAAGTAATCATGTCACAATACTGGTCAGAATACGACAAAATGCGTTGGAAGTTCATGTAAAATGTAAGGCCTATGACGCGAATGATCATCGGCCGACCATTAGCTTTAGCATGTTTAGCAGACGACAATGGGGGGGGGGGGGGGGGGGGGGGGGAGAATGAATCGAACAATGGGGTATCGATCGAACCGTACATGCGTGCGACGGCGCTTACGCAACCTCTTGCGAGAGAGTTGTATGTATCCTCAAACCCCCTTTTCCTCTCTCTCGTTAGGGTTCTTTGAAGTTCAACCCCCCCCCCCCCTCCCCACAAAAAAAGAAAGCAAGTAAGCAAGGAAATCCACCCCGCTGCGTGACAAGAAATCGCTGTCCTGTTCGAAACACCCGATTCAACAAGGGAGCCAAACATGGATCGACTAGGCAAAGGAGCATAGAGAGAGGAGCGCCGCTAGAACAGTTTGAATTGTTGGGGATGGAAGGATTAAATTTGCCGAATTTATGCTGCATTCTAAGTCTTATCTACTGCCCTTCCACATACCACAAGAGATTTTTTTAAAACAATACCGAAGATGCAGATCTTTATCAACTTTAATGGAATGGGTTTTTTTTTTGGGGGGGGGGGAGAAATGACGCTTCTTTCTGGATTAGGAACCACCCCTTTAAAATTTTGCAAGCGAGGAAAGCGGGCAAGCAGAAAATACGTCTTACTATGAACGACATAAAAAAGATGTTATTTTGTTATGAAAATATACTGTAGGTGTTGTGGGCATATAGGATATCTGCACGGTCACCTCGCTGCCAAACATGACTCTATTGTGGCACCTCAATGATCCATCCAATATTACCCTGTTTCTAAATATTAAGCACGAGTAATGCGAGCGAGGAAAAACACACTCTTTTGACGATACTCGTCATCCAAATACACTATGGGCCTTAAAGATATATATTTTTTTCCGAAACCATCCCATATCTAATTATTATACACATCGAGGCACATCGAGCAAGGAAAAATGTATAATCTTTTCAGGGTATAAATGATAATTCGTCATCAAAATTACACTATGGGCCTGTAAGATATTCTGAGTCGTATATTCGGTCGCCTCGCTGGCCGAATTCGTTTGCTTTCCTCGACCAGCCTGTATCTAAATATCATACGAGCGAGCGCAGGGGGGGAGGAAAAATATAGATACACAAATACACTTTTACGTCAAAATGACGTCAAAGTGGGTACCTTGTCGCGCACTTCCAGCAAAATGCGCGCAAGGTATAATACACATTGTACAGTCTAACGCGCAGCACAACTGCAATGCGCGAAGCTGGGTACCCACTTTTACGTCATACCTCATACTCAAATTTTTTGGTCAGCTCTTGACTTTTTATGAGAAAATTAGCCAAAATGAGTTGATTTCGACTGAAAATCATCATATTTTTAATGTAATTTTAGAATCTTAGAATCTTAGAATTCTATTTTCGATCATATATCTTTTTTTTTTTACCACTGTGTAATCACTTTAAAGAATGGCGGGATGACCGCATGACAATGCAGACAAGTTGCCGAAGGTGTCAGGAATTAATTTTCGCGTCCAAATTTTGGTCTTACTCAAAATTTGGACACGGAAATTTTGCCCTCTCCGGAAAGTGCGGAAACGCCGGGAAGTGTTTAAGAATGGTAAAGACAGTGAGCGGAATCTTCCAAGAATATGCGGAGAGGTTGCTGAATTAATGCAGATTTACTAGATTTGCTTTCCGCGTCTTGTCCGCGCCCTAGTGGACGCCAGGTTTTAAGGCAAGTGATCGCCCTGGCCTTGTCGTAGTCTTAACAATATTTTATGATTGGAAGACCGGATGAGGATTAACTGACTTGATATTATCTTACAATCGCCCAAATGTACAGAAAGATATTCATTATAACAATGCAATTAAAAATGAACAATCTTTCCACTAAAAATATATAACAACAAAAAACATATAATTTCTTCGAATCTTATTTTCTTTAAAGGGGGTACCCAGTGCTGAGACAATGTTAGCTCATTTAAAAGAGCATGATTTTATTAGCAGAAAATCATCTGCCTAAATTTTTTTTTAAAGTCGTGTTGCCAAGGAAACACCCAAACGTAAGATTTCAGAATATTTTTGACCCCTCAGCTGTGACCCAGTTTCAACTGGGTACCCACTTTGACGTCAAAATGACGTCAAAGTGGGTACCTTGTCGCGCACTTCTAGCAAAATGCGCGCAAGGTATAATACATATTGTACAGTCTAGCGCGCAGCACAACTGCAATGCGCGAAGCTGGGTACCCACTTTTTCGTTATGCCTCATACTCATATTTTTTTGTCAGCTCTTGAATTTTTATGAGAAAATTAGCCAAAATGCATTCATTTCGGTTGGAAAAATCATGATATTTTGATGTAATTTTTCTTAGAATTCTAATCTCGATCATTTATCAAAAAAAAAAAAAATTACTACGGTGTAATCACTTTAAAGCCTTTGCACGTTCCCTGCCCCTCCTCCCCCGGATTTTTTTCCTATCGAAGTAATAATAGTACTAATGAATAGTAGAATAGTAGTAGTAGCAGTAGTAGTAGTAGTAGTAGTGGCAGTAGTAGTAGTAGTAGTAGTAGTAATAGTAGCAGTAGTAGTAGTAGTAGTAGTAGTAGCAGTAGTAGTAGTAGTAGTAGTAGTAGTAATAGTAGTGGTAGTAGCAGTAGTAGAAGTAGTAGTAGTAGTAGTAGTAGTAGATCGTCTTTATACTAGTAGTGCCTTTATCATAGTGAAATTCTTGTCACTTACGATTGTGGCAAAGCAATAGCCTGCAAAACCATGAGCGCCGTGATAGCAACCATGTATGGGATCAGCATTGCCTTATTGTCCTGAGGGGAATGAAGTAAAAAAAAAAAAATCATATTCTCTTTCTTGCATCTATTAATAACATTAATCTCTTTATAGTATCAATAAAAAATAACCTTAGTGAGTGACTGTAACATAATGGAGATGGAGAAGAAGGGGGCAAAATATGAGGCAGTGGTTGGGTTGCTATGACGAGAAATTATTGAAAACAGTACTGATAGCGATGAGGCTATTCTGGGTGAATAAAATCATGTTAATACTGTTAATGTAGTTTTCATTATCATCATTGTTTCCTTTATTACATTTAATAGTATTGTTATTCTTACTATCATTATTTTTTATCATTATACCATACAATATTAGTACCATTATCATTAGCATTTGTATTCTCTTTGTTGCTGTTTCTTTTGTTGTTGTTCTTGTTATTTATTTTTATCATTTTGATATCGCAAGGAAATTCAATTTTATGATTACAGAGAGACTTGTAAATAGTTGTACCAGTCGGTTGTATAATTTTAGATTTCATTAACGCTTACTAGTATCCCTAAAATAGAGTTCATCTGTGATAAAAAAAATTATGAAAAGGAATGTCAACTGATTTGAGTAGGTATGGGTATCAACATATAGGCTTACCCCCAAAAAGTTAGCTGGGATAGGGGGTGGGGAAAGTGCTTTTTCCAGGGGTCAAAGGTCATTGACCTTTGTGAAAATATGAAAAAAAAATAAAAAAAGTATAAAAAAAAAATGGTACGTGGATGATCTTGGTGTCAAAATGTGCATAACTGCTAGAAAAGAGCACGCAAAATGAAATTTTACCCCAAGAACCAAGTTGTGACCTCCAAAATGAGGTCAAAGGTCACTGACCTTTGCTGAAAAGGTAAAATATCGCACCTCAGGTAAAATAAAAAATATGGTACATGGATGATCTTGGTGTCAAAATACACAGAATTGTTAGAAAAGGACACACAAAATATCATTTTACCCAAGCCCCTAAGCTCCGCCATTAGCTTTCATCCATTAGAAGCCGAAATAAGCCCCATTCAATAATTCATGAACTGTCATGAATTATGCATTTTGTAAGATGCTCCCCTCACACAACGTACCCACATGACAAATAGTACGCGATGCGAGACAATGCTGACATCAGTGCGAGTGAAAAGGTCACATCGCGTAATGTATGTATTTATTATAATTTTATTCACACGTTGCGCACTGGCCACGCAAGGGATGTAGCAAATCAACTTCGGCCATTCTGATGCGCCAGACAACGCACTTAAACTGGTTATCGATCACAAAAAATGATAGTACGGGGCGGAGCCTCCGATCTATTACTAATACGTATTTGGTAGCCATTTTCCTTTCTTGTTTACCCAACACCTGACTCAGATTGGGTACCCAACAACTATATCTTCGAGTCGATGAATTTTTTGCTTGGTGGCCTCTACAATAGTTGGTTGGATCTTTCTTTTACAAACCTTTTTCTGCATGAAAGTCTGAACCCTTAAATGAATAACCTTTCGATTACAATTTCTTTCTAATTGTACTTCAGTCATTGTGTACACAGATTTAATTTCAAAATTCACTTTCATTCATTATCAAATGCAAGCATCCATTTTTTTTTTTTTTTTCACTCTTGTTTGCACTACTCCTTTCACCGGCTAATGAAGAGACACTGATTGTGGAGAGAGGAGGAAAGAGAGCTCAAAGAAGAGGGAATAAAAGGGGGAAACTGATCTAATATGATGATAATACTCAAGTAGAAGAGAAAGGGAAACAATTATAGAACTAAAGAAATAATGCTCATACACTGCCCCATTCGCTGTACATTTTACGAATTCCATTTCTGCCTTCAGTCTCCACTCATTCACAGATTTTACTATTAAAAATAATTATTTTCAAGATATCCACTCTTATTTTGCTTGGCAGAGTACGTTGTTCGCTTTCTTACTCTTGTAGCTTTGCTAGATCAATTTAGATTTGACACATCACTATCATTTCACCTTCTTAAGCCTTCACACTTTCGGGGGGCAGTTGTCCCCCCCCCCCCAAAAAAAAAAAAAAAAAAAAAAAGAATTTTTCACATCCCCTTGATTTTTTCTCACTTTTTCTTTTTCCTTTTTTTTTTTTTTTTGGAAGAATGCCTATATTACAACCAGATCATTTCAATCATAAAATGCAAAAGCTTCCACTCGGACACTTTGTTCCCTCGCTTGCACGTTTCCTCACAATTGAACAAATTCTTGCCCCCCCCCCCCTCCAGGAAAAAATTCCTGCCTACGGCCTTATTTACCTTCAACAGTCCTTCACATTGCACATGTAGATACAGTATATTAACCCCACACACACACACACACACACACACACGCACGCGCACACACACACAAGCATACTTTCCTAAGGGGTGTTTTTTTTGGGGGGGGGTAAACAATATTTCTCAAAATGTTATAAAAACAGGGTGGTGTTTCATAAAGCTGTTCGAAAGTTACGCACGACTTAACGCACGACTGGGACATGTTCTTGGGTGCTAATGAGATTCTCAATTATTTACATGTAGAACAAAAACATATAACCAGTCATGCGTAAAGTTAACTTACGAACAGCTCTATGAAACACCCCCCCCCCGGTCAATCTTCCAGGGAGTGTTCAATGCATGTGGGGGGGGGGGGGGTCGAAACCGGAAATAGGCCATTCAGTCATTTACGGATAATAAGCTTTTAATTAGAATAATAATTTAATGATTCAACACATTTTAACTTCAAACATATAAAACTGAAGTCACCTCGAACATTTGCAGGCATCTTGCCAATCTTCATAGAAGTCTAGGGGCTAATGAATTCCTACATTCTTTGATTTAGATTCCTATAAAGCAAATAAAAGTATTTAAAAAGCCTTTCTGTTCAGTTCTAAATTTGAGATGGAAGTTGACATTGTCTCCATTTCATGATGTTCATGTATAACTCATGCAAGATTAGTTGACTTTAATCATTTAAAAAAGATACATCTCCAAATTTTTACTATGCAGCTCTCATTTAAGTTGTTAAAATGCGTTAAAATCATCTCTTTAAAAAAAATCATTGCTATTATCTGAAGAAAGCATTTTCAGGGAGTAAATTTCATCTGCAGTCACCGTCAAGGCTGAAATCTAGGTGGCAGGGAGGATAAGCCAAAGTCATAATACAGAACTCTGTGGAGAAAAAATAAACAAATATTATATTAGATGCATTTAATAAGGATTAGTCACACAACATTAAGACACCTGCAAGAAAGACGAAAATGCACAAGGTAGGAGTGTGCAAGTGAACAAATCCAGCTACACATATTTTGTCCTACTGACATCTTAGAATTTCGTATTTCTGATAGCCCAACTGGAGCATACATGATTCAGGTAAA
>JAPZVO010001170.1:0-21027 GCA_029962745.1 Echinometra lucunter | reverse complement strand
TAGTTTATGTGCACCAGTTCGCTAAATTTACAACTAAAATGGAAAAGAAAAGGCGTTTTGGTATATTGCGCTGTTTTGAATAAATGATACCCTAGTGTATTAATTGAATATAAATAGTTCATTCTGAATCGGCGATTTACAGAAAGCGGACGACGGAATCTATTCGTAAAGCCATATATATATATATTTACATATATATGCCTACATCCTACGGAAAGGCGAATCCTAACAAGGAGGCTTATTCCGTCCAATAGAAACTCGACGTAATTCGATCCTGCGGAAAGGCAAATTTGAACAATATGCCCATACAAAGCAAATTCGCACTATAGATGGATGTGTATTTGTATAGGTATGTATATATATATATATATATATGATCAGGTAACATATACAAAAGCTTTGGCAACTCTCGTGGATCTATATATACATATATATATACATACATACATATGGGTGTATATATATATATATATATATATATCTGCAAAGTAACACCACCATTGCATGAAACCAAAAAAGTGCATTCCATTTGATACCTCAGTCAATATATAACAAGGAAGAATTATTATATATTTTCCTATTATTTTCTTTATATTTTACCAACTTCAAATATCTAAAATTTACAAACAAGTTTTTTTTTTTAAATCAAAGTCTTATATGTATATTATATTACAAAGGCTGGACTTGAGTCTGTTCATGACTTACTAAAAATTTTATGTACTATTTTTAGGCAGTGGACATTGTTGTAGTACCAATAAATTCAGAACTGGGGGTGTTTCATAAAGCTGTTCGTAAGGTACGAACGACTTTACGAACGACTGGAACATGTTCTTGGGTGCTATTCAGATTCTCTTTCATTTACATGTAGCATAAGAAGGTATCACCAGTCGTGCGTAAAGTCGTTCGTAACTTACAAACAGCTTTGTGAAACACCCCCGGGTCGCAGAGTCACAGAGTGTGAAGCATATTTATCTTGCTTGCAGCGGCACTACCTGTATGTTGGCATAACTCTGACATGAGATGATGTTTGAAGGTTTGCATGGTGGTACCGATATTCGTAGAAAGGGTTTACGGTTCACCATGTGGTAAGTCCTAAAGGACTATAGATAAAGTGGATAGAGATGGAGGTGAAATAGAGAGGCGAGAAAGTAGGAAAGTTGGAGGGTAGAGTATCTTTCTGAAAACTGGGTGAAGTCCTAAAAAGGACTGTAAACCAGAAGAGGTGCGAGGATTGAGTTGGTGAAGAGATGAGGAGGCTTGAGTCGGCGAGAGGTAAGAAGGCTTGAGGCGGGCGGAGAAGGAGAGAAGACTCGACGTTCCGGGCAGCTTGACTTCACCCAGCTTTCAGAAAGGTACTCTACCCTCCAACTTTCCTGCTTCCTCGCAAAAAAATAAATGGCTATTCGTTGATTTTGACAATACACTTAACATGTGAAAAATTGGCATTCCACCATTTATCGTGAATTTAGACCCTGATGCCGTGGTAGAAATTAAAAAATAAGAATTTACTCGTTAGGACATTATCTCAGCTACCACATATTCAAATCTGGGCAAAAATCGATCAGAAATAAAGGAGCTGTTGCTAAAAAAAACCGGAAATGTAGAATCAAGAATTCAGAAAAGGTCATGTCCCATAGACAATACACGCAAAATGTGAAAAATTGACATGCCTCAATTTATCGTAAAATTAGAGCATGATGCCGTTGTCAAAATGGAAAATGTAGGCAATTACCGTAGTAGAGCATCGTCTCAGCTACAACATATAGAAATCCCGGCGAAAATCGACAAACAATAAGCGAGATAGTCTTGATTAAAGACGAAAAATATGACGTCATAATAAAAAAAATGAAATTTTGCGTTCACATGAGAATATAGCGACGTTCCAACCATTAGACCCCAATTTATTTTCATGAAATCAAATCTTCATTTCATAGGCTTTCAGAAAATGTAAAAATGGGGGGTCCCCATGCTTTTTAACGAGCTATAGCGGATTTTAAAGGGACATGTTTTTGCGTGTCTTTACATTATTTGCCCCATAGACGCGCGCACGGATTTTGAACTTTTACGCGCGTGCGGCCTTATGGTCAGTTGAAATGGACTTTCAATTAATGGAAATTGTCAAGAAAAGTATTAGGAGTGGAAAGCAAGTGAAAAAACAGCGTTTTTACGTCATTTACTACTTGCGCACGTGCAAAACGCGCGTACAGGCGCTTACGCGCGGAAATTTTATAATGCTTAGGATGGCCTGAAACGTGTGCAAAACGGTTTTGAGACGATTCTGATCATTTTTAAATTTTGCGCGCGCACTGACGCGCGGAAGTACGCGTACGCGCACGACTTTTAATGGAAGATATGTTCAGACTGATATGAGCATTCATCATGCCAAATGTGAATCAGAAATGATATTCTGTTATGAAGATATAGGCCGGTATTCTCGAAAGCTCACTAACTTTAGTAGCCCTACTAAGCCGATATTTAGTAGAGGTTGCTATTCTCGAAGGGGAACTAACTTGAAATTGACGTCATCAGCTCACTAACTTTAGTGACCCCTCACTAAGTTAATCCCCTTCTCCCTAGAACTGTGTACTAAAGTAATTTTAGTATGCTATTCACGAAGGGTGACTAAAGTTAGTGAGCTGTCACTAACTACGTCATCAAGGGCAGATTCGGCCTAAAATTTAGTAAGCTCAGGGGGCATGTTTAACTCGTCGCTCGACGGCGATCAACCAAAATTTCGTGCTGAAACAGAGTGGAATTGGGTTTATTTATGCTGCATTTTCACCGTTTGTGTAAGTATCATGTATCTGTTGGTTTGCTCGTTTGTATTTTCATGATCAAATCGTATTTACCATGCTATGATGACATAAGTTTATTTTCTATAAAATGAATTACAAGCAGTCAAAGTCAATTTGACCGCGTTTGAAACCTGAATTATTCCAACTCTCTGTTACCTCACAGTCCCACACAACCATTTACGTATGGCGCTGTGAACGACCTGGTGCAAGTATGTGACTGTATGTACTACCAAGTTAGGCCAACAATCTACTGACTTTCCTACAGAGACCCGAAACAAACAAATGCATAGGCCCTATGTCTGTTCGTGATGTCGTAAACAATTGCAGATTGCAGAAGGAAACTTTCCACAAAACTTATTGTGGCACTGTTAGTGTTGGCACAACTTGGCTCTGCATGGTCTTGAGACTTGAAGCCGATTCCGAGCACTCAGTCTCAGGAGGGCCAAACTAACTTAACTGTTTTAGACCAAAAATTTTGTCTCAAAATGTCGCCATTACTACCTCTTAAGTGGTAGGGTTGGCACTTCTCCTTTTAGTTTTAACAGTGAGGAGTGCCGACCCTACCAGTAAAAGACAGAGGCGTCGATCCATTTTTCGGATTGGGGGGCCAGACGACCAAGCGGAGATGAACCCACGGCTACTATTTGTACACAAACACACACACCCTCACCCTCACATATATACATACATACACACACACACACACACACACACATATATATATATATATATATATATATATATATGTTTTCTTCGGGAAAACATCACCAAAAGCTATCAAAATACCGAAATGAAAGCTGTCGACAGTATCAACGCAGAAGCACAGGCAATTGCCGCTGACCTGCATATTGACGACCGAATGAAGGCAATGGCAAAGAAGCAAGCCTTCATTACTTCAAAGATCACAAGGATAATTTCGAGAACACACTCCCTTGCAGACCTATCAACCCCGCCAAGAGTGAAACTGGCATCATCAGTAAATCCTTGCTGGACAGAATCAACAATGCCGTAAGAAGAGCAACAGGTGTAAACCAATGGCGGAGCTCCAAGGCCGGTTTAAGACCATAAGCGAGAAGGAGAAGCATACATTCATCACCTTCGACGTGGTCAGCTTTTACCCGCCATTTCCGAGAAGCTGTTAACGAAAGCCATTGAATTTGCCCAGTCGCACACGAACATCTCCAGTAAAGACGTCAGAACTATCATGCACGCGAGAAAGTCGCTTCTATTCGACCAGGGTACGCCTTGGAGGAAAAAGGATACCGAGAGCCTCTCCGACGTCACCATGGGTAGCTTTGACGGCGCCGAGGTCTGTGAACTGGTGGGTCTGTACATACTTGATACTCTGTCAAACGTGTACGGCAGGGATAACATTGGCCTCTACAGAGACGATGGGTTGGCGGTCTTTAAGAACATCTCGGGTAGCAAAGCTGATCGCATGAGGAAGAACATGACGAAAACCTTCCAGAAGATGGGTCTCAGAATCACCATCAGCTGCAATCACGAACTTCCTTGACGTCACATTCAACCTGAACAATGGGAAGTACTACCCGTACCGGAAACCAAATGACCAGCCCATGTACATCCACAGCCAATCTAATCATCCGCCATCGATCATCAAGAACCTTCCAGCTTCAATAAGCAGGCGATTGACAGACATCTCTTGCGACGAAGAGACTTTCAGGAAAGCCACCCCAATCTACGATGATGCCATGAAATCCAACGGGTACCCGGAAGGTTTGTCCTACATGAATGATCGACCTAGGCGGAAAAGGAAAAACAGGCAGAGGAATATTATCTGGTTCAACCCGCCGTTCAGTAAGAACGTCTCTACAAACATTGATGGCACCTTCTTGAAGCTTGTCGACAAGCACTTCCCCAAGAAATCAAAACTGAATCGCATATTCAACAGGAATACTCTCAAGGTCAGTTACAGCTGCATGCCGAACGTTGCCAACATCATCAAGGCCCACAACAAGCAATCCATGGAAGAAGGCAAGAAAACCAGTAGCAGCAAAACATGCAACTGCCGGAACAAGAACCTCTGCCCCCTTCAAGGGAACTGCTTGGCTACTAACGTCATCTACAACGCCGAAGTTACTAGCCCAAGCAAAACGATGGTCTACATCGGCCCTTCAATTTTGCGAGCGAGCGAAGCGAGCGAGCAGAAAATAACAAATTTCTTGTTATGAGTGAAGGGTTTACTTATCATATAGGCATAAATGATACCTAATATATATGTATGTGGTTACCTCACTGCTGAATATGAACTCTACTATGTCACATCGTTGGTCCATTATTGCTGCCCCCCAAACCACTTTGTTTTTTTAATATTACGAGCGAGCGAAGCGAGCGAGGAAGCACACACTATTTTTCATGGTAGATGTAGTAAACCCTTCGGCAAATTACGCTGTGAGCCAATGAAACATTTACATTATCTATTCGGTCTCATCTCACCGAATTCGTTTGCTTTTCCAAACCATTAATTTGAAACGAGCGAGCGCAGCGACCGAGGAAAAATATACCCTTTTCTATATGATAGAAATGTTATTTCGTCATCATAATAATGTGATAAAATGTGATATGCGCTATAAAAGAACGGAATATTATTATCATCATTATCATCAGAATACACTATAAACCTGTCATGCCTGTATGATATCTAAATAATACATCCGATCACCTGTGTGCCGAATATACCACTGTTTCATCTAACTCGCTTGCAGTCCGAATCCATTCTGTTTCTACCATAGGGAGCAAAGTCAACGACCGATCCCGGCAAAATTATATGGATTCCTCCAAAAATCTTTGTCAACCACCTTGCTGCCCAAATATGATATTTTGGAATCTCGCTGCTATAATAAGCTACTTGCTGCCCGAAATCATCTTGTATCTAGCTTTTACCAGCGAGAGTAGCGAGCGAGTTTACGAAAAATATGTTTTTGTTTTGCGGTTTTTTTTTCTTTTTATCCAGGCCGTTGTCTCCTGAAAGTTTATCTATTTTTAGGTCAACTTGCCGCTCGATTTCTATGAGTGATATCTTGTTTGGTTATAATTATTACTTCCTATGAGTAGAAAAATAGTATAACATTAGATAGAAACACAAGATGCAAACCGATTTCCTTTCATAAGAATAGTAATTATCATCGGCATTGGTTAAGATACTTAAATGCGAGCGAGCGAGCACTTCACAGTTTCCCATTTTCTTTCTTTTCTCTTGTTTCACGCTTTCATTGCACTTCCTTCCTTCCTTTTCCTTTCTTTTCTCTTTCGTTTTTCTTTTTCCTTATTTCTTTTTTTTTGGCTGGGAAATTATTGGGGGGGGGGGGCAAAATGATATCTTTGCCCCCCAAAAATTTTCTTTGGGGGGCAACTGCTTCCCTGCTTCCCCCACCCCCCCCCCCCCCCCAGCATCGACGCCTCTGGTAAAAGAGACTAACGACGAAATTTTGAGACAGAACTTTTGGTCTATCACGTCTACCGTTGTGTCTAGGCCGGGCCAAATGTACCTCGGACTGTGTGTGAATGCCGAACATTCACTGTTGGCGTTGCAGCACCAGCAGTCCAAAACAGACAACAAAATTGCCTTTTGAAAAGCCAGATTTATTTTTTCAGTTTGCTAGATATCTGAAATTTGTGAATTCAGAGTTGAAAATGGAATTTAAACTGCCTTTCATGTGTGGCCAAGCCCCAAAGCCTGGGAATAAGTACACACAAAAGGCTTTTCCACCATGAAGACTAAAGGAGCATGTACATGTTATTTAGTTGAATTGTTAGCAGGCTACCATCTTACAGTTAATTCACTATGTAAGGCTTTATGAATGTGCAGTTCCGAAAGACCAAAGTCAAGACAGAGCCATGTTATGACATTGTGGGTCTAACAACTGTTACTATCTAACTTAGATCTAGACCTACTCACTAGTCTGTCTCACGACCCAATTTTGTCTTACCAAAATTGTTTGAATACAAAATATCTGTCTTTTGTTGTTGTTTTTTTTGTGGGGGAGGGAGAAATTCCCAAATGTAAAAATTTTGGCATTATCGCCGGGACACCCGCATAGCCAAGGGGGATGGTGGGGGCGGTCACCCTCCCCCAAGTGCTAACAAAAAAAGAATTCAAGAAGAAAGAAAAAACGTGAGCGAGAAAAAGAAAAAGGTATAGGAGAACATGAGAAGAGCAGGAGTAGACAAGGAACAATTCAAAGAAATGGAACTGCCCACCCCCCCCCCCCGAGCGCACTTCGCTTACTCATGCTTATTACCGCTCCCTCCAAATGAAATCCTAGCTACACCACTGCACTGGGACCCTGGGCTGGGTTAGGCCCAGGTTATAAACAAGAGGTAAAACAAAGAATGTTGAAGAAATCTCAAAAACAATATCAATACAGGCCAATAAGATGTCAGTTTTCATACAAAATTTTTTTATGAACACCACATAGACCAAATAAGCTTCATTTCGAAAGTGTTGTGGAACAAAAACAAGCTGAGAATATATTCTATTTTTGTAATCAATTGATGCATTTGGGAGAAAATAAAACCTGCCCATACAGTAAACACTAAATATGAATTGAAAATTATTATTCTAATCATGGCCATACAAAGCAGAGTAGGGGGTGGGGGAAGCTGTCCCCCCCCCAAAAAAAAAAAATCAAAAAGTTATAGTTTTTACTGAAAATTTTTAGGAACTTCAACAAAAGTGTTCACCAAAGCCTTCTGTTTCACTTTAACAAAAGCAAAAGCACCCCCATGACAAGTATGTCCCATCGCTTTTGAGTTTAAAAAAAAATTGTACGCATCTTGCCCCCGCCCCCCTCCGACAAAGTTTATGCTTATGGCCCTGATTCTGATGTGCAGTATGTTGGACAAGTTGTACTTACATGTACATTATTGCCCTTATCAAATGCTTTATTTTTTTTTGTATTATTTTCTTTTTCCTAGGTTCAGAAGATTTCAAAAAGAAAATGCAATTTCGCTAAGTGAGACGTGAAATGGTGAAGCTAACTCTATGATCAAGGGCACTAACTGCCCCCACACATAGGCCTACGACTTCTTACTGCACG
Organism: Echinometra lucunter; assembly: GCA_029962745.1. Lineage (NCBI taxonomy): Eukaryota > Metazoa > Echinodermata > Echinoidea > Camarodonta > Echinometridae > Echinometra > Echinometra lucunter. The sequence continues at coordinate 13,172 of JAPZVO010001170.1, read as the reverse complement.
AAGGTGAAGGAGACAAAAGAAGAAAAAGACTGGACTAAGATTTAATGCTTTTGGTAAGTTGGTGTTTTTATACTGAATAATGACAAAAAGATACTGCTGGTCTACCAGCAGATGGTCTAATTATCTGATTGTCTAATACCAAATAGGCTAAACCAATTTGGTCTACTATCAATTTGGTCTAATTGCCGTTTGGTCAAATACATACTTGGTATAACTCTCATTTGGTCTAATGACCACTTGGCCTAATTGCCAGTTCGTCTAATAACCAAATAGTCTAATTACCTTTTCGCCTAATTCCCAAATTAATATTTGATATGTTACTGGTTTACTACAGGTAATAGACTAAGTGGTGTTATACCAAGTGGACATTAGAAGAAATGGTCATAAGACAAATTGAGCATTATACATAAAGGTAAATAGGCAAAATGGCTATTAGACCAAAAGGTCAGTACATGAACTGGTTGTAGACAAAATGGAATTAGACCATGTGGGGTGAGACCAAACGGGCAGTTGTCAAAATAGGAGTAGACCAAGTGGCAATTTACCAATTAAACATCGCTGTGTGAAATGGCACGACAACTGCCAGTAATGTAAAAATTCATAACTGCCAATTTGTGGCATGTTAGGGGAAATAAGAGAGGGATGGTTGATTATTTTACCATTTGCACTAGTAGTGCAGGGCAAACCATTTATTTAGAATACAAGTGTGTAGCATCTCACTTCTTGGCACTATGACTAAACAAAAATAAGATTCATTGAAAGGTTGGACTATACAAGTATAGTTTTAAGAAGAAATAATTGGTAACCATGTCATAGTGTAATTACTGAACATATTTTTCAAATATCCAGAATGTATTATTAGATTTTAAAGTTTTATTCTTAATGGTTATTATTATGACAGCCCTTACGCTGAATTAAATACCGTACATTTTACAATAAAAAGTTGGGAATGGAACATAGTCTTTAAAAAATCTGATATATAAGCTATTTTGATAACTGTGAGCTGGTAAAAAAATACCATAAACTGTTGATTAGGACTGATTGTTTAATAACATTGGGACATGTTACTCTTATGGCTTTTAAGTTATCCTACTCTTTTCTCATATTTTTTTCCCCTTTATGCAGGAAGCTTTCAAATAATGCATGGGGTGAGGCAAACCTTTCCCAGTCAACCCTATCCAGAATGGCATCCCACTGCATCGCTGCAAGAAGGAACCAATACATCAATTCCCTACTAGAAAGGAAGTTGATTGGGAAATTTGGCAGCATGCTGTTTTCAAATATGGCAAGAGGACCCAATGCTTAATAGAGAAAATAGATACTCGCCTAATATTCAGGTATATTTTATTGAATCTTACAACTATATGTAGTTGGGAAACAACAGAGTTTTTGAATAATGAAACCATCCAGATAATCCAAGGTAAAAACAGATTGTGTGTAAAACTGATTACTTCTGAGAAGATCATGATTTAGAAAATGGTCAAAATCTTCTGCCAATTTGAGCAGCAATAATTACATGTATTACCTTGAACATGGGGCTTCTTTCTTGAATAATATGACACGGTTGTTTCTTTGATTAAAGTGAAATAACATGTGAGTACAAGAGTAAATGAAAACTGCATGTAAGGCAATTAGGTGGCCTTAAACATTTTTTTCAAGAGTAACAAACTTAAATTTCACTTAACGAATTTCTAAATTGCTTCTTCTTTTTCAGTTCATCTCACTGATTACCTGATGATTACTCCAAGTTTTCTGGATTGCCAGTTTTCCCTGGGTTCAGGAGGCTGCAGGTGGTATCTAGCTGGGAGTGGAGTCAATGAACTGGCTCCTCTTGTTCCTTCTTGGAGCAGTCTGAGGTCTCTCATTGACATTTTTTATTATATGAGAAAAAATTATGAAGATCACCTCAGTTTTGAACCAATAACCTGTTCTGTATCCTAAGCCATTCTTTCCCGAAAATTTAGTAAGTTGATGAGCTAGGTCTTTCTAATGCAGTATTTTGTTTTATTAGATTATCTTCTACTCGTGTATTCTGTGTCTGAAATATTCTTTGGAAAATAATTGGCCTGTATGCCATTAAGTTGATAAGTAGGATATATACCTCAAATGGTATTTATATGATTCATGTCATTATCTAAATTCAATACCATCCATAATCGTAGTGTGGCATTGGTTGATTGATCTAATCTATTGGAAGATCTTGTTGCTGCAATGTAATTATTGGAAAAATTATTCATATTAAACTCCTTTGGACCATTAAGTCATTAGGATGTTGGAATGGCATTGTAGCATTGCTATCTTAACCCCAAACAAACTTACAGTGTAAAGTAGGTTTTTTATTTGATTTCAAATGATTGAATAACAAGCAATAACGAATGGTGATTCATGTAAGGGGTTAGGTTACCGGTTATACTCTTATGGGCTTTTTCAAGTAATTGATGATACTTAGTTTAATTATTAGGTGGTCTGTCATCTTTGACAGATCACCTCTTAATTTCGTCAGAATTTTCTTTCTTTATTTATTTTTCTTTATTCTAGACACTTTTTTGTGCACTCGAAATCTCAGAATCGGCTGGTTCAAATTGCATGAAATTTTGGTCAGTTATCAATCGTCATAAGATCTTGCCGTTCCAATAATTTTCATGTTCATTGGGTCATCGTGACGTCATCCAGGCGCCATTTTGTGAATAATAATAATAATAATATTCTGGATTTATATAGCGCCTAATACATCTCCAAGAGAGTCTCTAAGCGCTTTACAGAAATATTATTACCCCGGTCATCGGATTCAGGCTTGCCCGCATACAATGCATGCACCTTCTCCACTCCCTAGGGAGCATTCCAGCCAGTCGCCTTTTGCAGGCGCGCACAATGCTAAACAAATCACAATGACTTTCGCATCCTACCGGGTACCCACTTAACACCTGGGTGGAGAGTGGCAAATGTAGATTCATATCTTGCCAAAGGACATTAGTGCCGCGCCGGGATTTGAACTCGGACCACGAGATCTACAGTCCGGTGACATATCCACTAGACCACGACACCTCTACACCTCTACAAAATCACCTTAGGGTCATATCTTCATAACGGATGGTCATTTCTCATTCATGTTTGGCACGATAAAAGTTCATTTTAATTCAATAAATTTCAGATAGTCAGACGCGCGCGCAAAAATTAAAAATGCTCAAAATCGCTTCAAATTCATTTTGCACACGTTTCAGGCCATTTTAAGCAGTTCAAAAATTTGCGCGCGTCCGCGTCCGGATGCGCGTCATATGCGCGCGCACATCCCAAATAACGTTAAAACGCCGTTTTTTTTCACTTAATTTGCATTCCTGATACTTTTCTTAACAATTTCCATCACTTTAGAACTGATTTTGACTAACCATAAGGTCGCACGCGCGCGTCAAAGTTCAAAATTCGTGCGGGCGCCTATTGGGCAAATAATGTAAAAACACGCAAAAACATGCCCCTTTAAAATCCGTCATAGCTCCTTAGAATGCGTGGAGACCGCCATTTTTTTTTACATATTCTGAAAGCTTATGAGTTGTAGATGTGAATCCATGACAAATTTTTACTCTGTCGATACTATGACGTCATCCTATTCTTATGTGAACTCAAAATTTTGTTTTTTAATTTTTGACGTTATATTTTTTTCCTTTAACCGAGACTATCTCGCTTATTACTTATCAATTTTCGCTGAGATTTCGATATGTTGTAGCTGAGACAATTCTCTACAAATATTGTACTCATTATTACTCATTTTGATGACGTTATCATGGTCTAAATTCACGATTAATGATACAATGTCAATTTTTCTCATTTTACGTGTATTCTCTATGGGACATGACATTTACGTAATTCTTGATTCTACATTCCCGTCTTCTTTGATCAACATCTCCCTTATTTCTGCTTGATTTTCGCCCATCTTTAAGTATGTTGCAGCTGATAAAATTACCTATCTTATGCGCTCATATCTTTTTTAAGCAAGTGTCGAAAACATGTCGAAATTTTGACTGGAAAAGCTGAAATTAGAATTCCGTTTTGAATCTACGTGTTATCTCTATGAGCCAGCTCGCTTGTGGTTGGTCAATTTTCGCCAGGATTTTTATATGTTCTAGCCGAGTCATCACATCCTGCAAGCCAAGGCAAGGCAAGCAAGAGCAGATCCCAGGCATTATTCCAATTTTTTTTTTTTTTTTTTTTTTTTTTTAGGTCCAGAGCTCCGGTCTATACCTTAATTTCACTCAATCTCGAGTTTGGAAGGGGCTACAGAGCTAAAAATGGCCTCATCTGTTAGAGCAAAGAATTCTACACAAAAAGTTACACAGGCGCAAGGGCGTCAAATGACGTCTTCGGGTCGATAATAGCTTTAGAAATAAATCTAAACAGGTTTTTACAGGGCAGTCCCACCTTCTATAATTGGTGTTTTTTTTTTTTTTTTTTTTTGTAAATGTGTCTGTGTCCTCCGAAAAGACATTCTCTTACTAGAACATATTGACAGATCACCTAATTCGTCTCAAGTGACGAATTCAAATATCTCGTTCTTTTTATTCCCCCCCCCCCACTTTTTTGTGCAGTCAAAATCTCAGAACTGGCACAGTCAATTTTCGTCAAATTGTCATCAAACCTCCGTCTTAATGAGACCTCGGTTTTCCAACCATTTTCACGTTCCTCAGGTCATCGTGACGTCATCTAGGCGTCATTTTGTAAATATCATCTCATGGTCATATCTTCATAACGGAAAGTCATTTCTAACTCATATTTAGCATGATAAATACTCATATCAGTCCAAACAATTTCCTCTATTGAGACGCGCGCGTACGCGTACGTCAGCGCGTAAGCACGCGCGCAAAAATTAAAAATGCTCAGAATCGACTCATATTCATTTTGCACACGTTTCAGGCCATTTTAAGCATTTCAAAAATTTGCACGCGTCCGCGTCCGCGCGCGCGTCATGCGCGCGCGCAGGTTCTAAATAACAGCTCCCTTATTTCTGATCGATTTTGGCCCAGCTTCGAATATGTTGTAGCTGAGATAATGCCCTAACGAGAAAATTCTTATTTTTTAATTTTATACCACGGAATCATGGTCTAAATTCACGATCAATGGTGGCATGCCAATTTTTCACATGTTAAGTGTATTGTGTAAATCAACGAATGGTCACGTCTCACAAACTGCATCATGAATCCTCTTCAAAATCGGAACAGATATCACATCTTGCACAAACATCACGCACACATTAAACCAGAACCCTAGATCAATTCAAAAAAATTTAGCAGCCTTTTTTTTTTTTTTTAAATTTCGATGCTGCAGACCTGCCAAAAGGGGGCGCTATAGTCACTTTGCAAAGGGCTAGAGACTTGGAAATTGATTCATATGAAAGAGCATGAAATTCTGCACAAAAAAAAGGTCAGCATAGCTCAGCCCTTCAGGAGGTCATCTTCAGGGTGAAAATGGCTATCAAAGTTGAAAGTTGCATATGCTGGTTTAGAAATGTACTTAAAAAGTCGGGTGGTCTGCCTTTGAAAAAACGGCCTTTTCTTCATTTGGAGTGGCCCTACGGAGTTGAAATGGAAATCAGCTGGTAGAGCGTTAATTTATAAACAAAAGTTGTCACTGGTGCACATGTCTCATATGTACAAGAAAAGGGCGAAAATGGCCTCCAAAGTTCAAATTGTGTATTTGGCTTAGTAAGCGGAGGGCCAAAAGCAGAAAAGGGGGTTTCGTTCCACCATCTGTACAAACTAAGTAGACCATGCTCATTTTCAAGCTTAAAGCATGATACACAATATTCAAGAGGTCTACCTCAAAAAATTTGTAGCGACAGCTTCCAAATCCAAGATGGCGTCCAAAATGGTCCATTTTTGACAGAATTTGAAGTTTTCAAGATAAAATTTGATAGAAACATCCAATTGCAACCAAATTGGTCTCATCTGAAAGAAAATTAAATTCCCTACAGTTTGATGCCATTTGTGAGTAATGTTGAAGTAATTCGGTACAGATTTTTAGTCAAAAAGTGTGTTTTGTTACATTTTTTCCCAAAAATTAAAAATTTGCAAAATGCATGATTTAGCATAAATCAAGAAAAAAATTAAGAATTGTCTTGAAACCTTCCAGAAAACTTTCTTGATATTCTGTAATCATCTGTGGAAAATTAGAAGGCAATACCATTCTCTGTTCTAAAGATATAATGTCTCAAACTTGAAAACTCATATTTCATAAATTTCTCTTTTTGCATATGCATGTGTTATATTCCCATAGACTATAATGCATTAACATGTACGTGCCCTGTACAAAAGTGCAGATGTGGATTTTCGCTCTACAAACCAAGTAGGCCATGCTTATATTTGTGCTTATTGACATGTTTGTAACTGAACTTGGATGATAGATGCCTTGCACAAACCCCAGTGTTATTCGGGAGTCAAAGGTCACATATGTAAGTCAAAGGTCAACTGAGGTCAAATGTTAACATTATCGTGCATGTTTCTACTGGGATTGGTAACTTTAGAACCATAAGTCCATGTGTAACCAAACTTGGATAGTAGATGCCTTTCAGGAACGTAACTGGTATTTGAGGGTCAAAGGTCATTTATTTAGGTCAAAGGTCAAATGGTAAAATTTTCATGCATATTTCTACTGGGGTTGGTAAGTTTAGAACCATAAGTCCATTTATAACAAAACTTGAATGGTAATTACCCTTTAGGGACCTCATTGTTATTTGGGGGGTCAAAGGTCATGGGTGCAGGTCAAAGGTCAAAGGAGGTCAAATGTTAAAACTTTCCGGCAATTTTCTAAGCGTATTTAAGCGTATTAAAATCTGACTTCCGGGGTGACATTTGAACGTTCCCGAAGCCCCGATACCATTCCGATAGCCATAAAAATGGGAAATGTCGATTCTTCCTCATGCATTATTCATTTCTATATTTACATACTGCGATATTCTCAAATTTTGATTGGACCCTGCCTTATGAATATGGTAAATATTCAAATGAATAGCTCGAGACGAAATATGACCTTTTTTCGTCACTTCCGCTACTTAGTTGGCTGTGATGACGTCACCCGCACAGAATGATCATTTTAGGGGGAGAAGTTTGTCGGTGAGTACAACTGTAATTATGCTTGAATTTCTTAAATTGACTTATATTGAAAAGAAATCCGAACATTGTGAGTGATCTACTGGTATTTATTTACATTACATTACAAGTTGCACAGGTGTTTTGATGAATAAATTTTTGGGCAATCTACTCTCAAACTTTCAATACATTTTTCATCGTCGTGAGCTTTAATTTCGGCTTGATTGCCACTAGAACCCTCTTGGTCTTGACTGCTTGCCCGGAGTGTCGGGCGGGATGTCATCAGAAAATTCGTGCAGTACTCATGGATCTTCCGAGTTGTTTTGTTGAATTACCCCCCCCCCCCCCTCCCCCCCCCCCCCTCCCCCCCCCTCCCCCTTCAGTCAGCATAACGATATTTCCTATTCACTGCTATAAGATGAAGAAATTTGGCTATTGTCTTGAAAATACTTGGACCTGGTTGAAGAGTAACAGTTATGCCTAATGTTAGAGTTAGACTAACGACTTAGAACCAAAAATGTTGCCATTCAAATCCACGTCAAGTGAAGTGAGGAAAATGTCTAACGTTAGACCGAAGTGTTCTGTCTCTAACAGTTGTCGCCGTTAGCCTCTTATTCTGGTGGGGTCAGCACTCCTCCATGCCGACCCTACCAGAATACGAGGCTAAGTGTTAGAAACAGAACACTTTGGTCTAGATCTAGTCTAACGTTAGCTGGCCTGGGCCTGGCTAACTGTTACTTGTTAGTGTTACTGGGAGTTAACTTGTTGCATTTCAAATTCAAGTTCAACATTAGTTGACATCTGAAGACTAGCAGTTAAATCTGATCCCCTTTTTATTTTGGCAAATCTGTTATTGTTGTTAGACTTGGTCCACTATCTAATTCAGATGTAGACATAGTCCAGACCTAAAACATTTAGGCTAGATCTAGATCTAGATTTCCTACTAACTGTATATGTTAGTGAGTACTAACGTTACACAGACTGTATCTCGATGTAGCGTTAGTTGAGCAAATCTGCCTCAAATTTTCACAAAATAATCACTACAGTTGTATCTCAGTTCTTACTAATTTTCAATCACATCAGACAGTGAAAAATCTGGATTACGACTTTGATGTTTAGTGACAGCAGCTACCTTGTGTTCTTCATGCTTGACTCATACTCATAGAGTCATAAATTTTGTCTTTTTTCTTATTGCTAGCTTGATTTCTTTTTTCTTTTTTTTTTCCACTGTAACTGTTACGTTGAGCACGTAACATACAGCACATAGTGACTGTACAAAAGTCTGTAGTGAGCGACAACAGCTTGTATAGATTTATTTCTAGCTAGAAATGTAACTTGAACTTATTTGTTTTATTTCTTTCTTTCTTTCTTTTCAGGATGTTGCTTTTCTTCTCCAATGAAATAGATTCTGTGGAGACATGTACAAATCCAGAGAGGAAAAAAGAACTTGTTGAAGTTTGGAGAGGTAGGCTGTATGAAAATTAAATTGGCTGTTTATAGGTCTAGATCTAGATCTATGCCAACATTAATAAATAATAACAATGACGATGATATAGGACAGTGAAATAAAGGGCCAATATTAGTATAATATTGATTGAACTTTGTGCTTTTGTCAAAGCAAAGTCTTTCAAGTATACAGACTGGATCCTGTTTTTTGGAATAATAATAAAAATAGTAATGATAATGATAATAATGAACAGCCTATAAAGCGATCTAGCAACAACAAAAAAAAAAAATTATTTCCCAGGCACAAATATAGAAGAGATAACACAATACTCATGAATGCCCTGTGTCAAGTTCAATGTATTATCAGATACAATTTAACTTGGATTTGAAGGTTTTCAAGGATGTAATTCTCAACATCATTGAAAGATTATGCTGTGGAGGAGCTACTGTAGTTGAGAAGGCCCTTCCAGAAGACAAGTTTGTGGAAAGATATATTCATTGAGTCCAATCGTGTACATAGCTTGATTTTGCTTTAATAAATACATGTTTATGAATCTGTCTCTTACATACCTCACATGTCTTACATATTTGTTAAATTTCGTTCTTTTTCATTTTTTTCATGCAACAGATATTCAGGAGTTCACACCTCTTCATCTTCATTGTGGATGGCAGATGGACAAGATCAAACTCTGCACATATCCCGAAGTTATTTTAATAGGTATTTAGCAAAAAAGAGGGGCAGTATCAAAAGCTCTTTACTTTAATTAGCCTGCCACATCCCTAGTTACTACCCACAGATCTATCATAAGGTTTAGTTCCGTAATTGAGAATAGAGGTTTTTTTTTCTCTCAGATAAATTGGGACATTGTAGTGTCCCTAATGTTATTGCTGAAGTGCTTGCCAAGCTGATAGGCCTTTGATCCTTTTTAAATCTCCACCAAACTTGTGTTGTTTTGTGTATTTTGTTTGTGTGTTTGTGTTGATTGTATTCCCCCCCCCCCTTTTTTAAGCTTTAACTGGAAGGTTCTATTTTTCAACAGAGCTGTAAGTTCGCTCGGTTGTAACAAATCACCTGTAGGGTACGAATTTGTAAAGTGGTTATTGTTTTCGGTGCATGAAATGGGCCTTATGTGTATATAAAGAAAATTAAGATAATCTTTATTCTTGTTTTCACACCCAATATGCAAAACATTCTTTGCAACTGTGAATTCTTAGATGATCATTGTTCCATCCATCAATTAGTTCAGAATAGTGGATAAATGTGTTGAATAAAACCCTGATTTTATCAAGAAATGTATGATGTAGCATAGGTCATAATCTTTTAAACTCCCTAGAGTACAACAGGATATCTGTGCATCAGTTAAAAAACATGTATTTGCAAAACAATTTCATGCGTAAAGATATAATAGCCCACCTTTGCAAGTGGCACTCAATCTTGCTGTAAGCCAATCCTAAATAAAGTTTTAGATCCCAGTACATTCCGTTTAGGATCGAATAGGACATATTCAACACAAATTTTCTTTTATTTTATTTGCTTTGTAAATGCTTCTTCCTGACGCTTTAAGAGTACAACCATTCATTTTCACTTATTCTTTGGATTATTGTAAATTTAGTAACATTCAGGGAAAAAATTAATTATTTTTTTCCAGGGCTGCTTTTTGAGCCCACCCGCCCAAATTTTCTACATTGTATTACAGTTTACAATGGACCTTATGAGAATTTCAGGGGCTCTTTTTTAGTTTTCCACGGCTCTTTTTGGCATTTCGGGGCGAATTCGCCCCGAGCCCCCGTGTATATTTTCCCTTGTAACATAACAGTTTTACACAAATATTTGCGATTTGAAATTGAAATTGGCTAGTTTCTCTTCCAATTCTGACAGTGTTGTGGAAATGTGGGATACTTCTAAAAGTATAAGATTAGAAACTGTATTACTTTCATGTTAATGAATTAGTCATAAAATGTATTTTTTATGCAAGAATGACATATAAACATGAAGGTAAAAGCAATCATAAGTTTGTGAGAGTTAGTTATAACATTACCAAAAAGCTGATGTAATTAGGCCTACACTGGGCATAGATCTGTAATAGATTGCAGACTTGATTAGTTAACATGTAAACATGATAAATTCATCATTGACATAATGATGTTAATAAACTTAACTTAATCTTTTTTAAGCCCAGTAATCCACTTATTTTGCTGTTTTCTGTAAGTAAAAGGATTAAATAGTTTAGAAATTGTTGTGAAACAGAACAGAGAGTGACAGATATATACATCTCAAAAGAAGAGATAACAAGAGAGATGACGTGAGATCATGGAGATGGTAATAAAAATTTTGATATAAAAAGAAATGAAGGAGATAAAGATGTGACTTTGGGGAAAGGGAAAGAGGAAAGGAGAGAAGGAGGGAGGGAGGGAAAGAGAGGGAGAGAGAGAGAGAGAGAGAGAGGGAGAGAGAGTGAAGCAGCCACCGGGGAAAACATTTGCCAATTATACCTTGTACACATTTGTTTTTGGTTTTTTTTTTTTTTTTTTTTTTTTTTTTTGGGGGGGGGGGGGGGGGGGCTTCATTCTTTTACCCGCTTTGTAAGGACTTCAGAGTAAAGACAGATAATTAAGCACAACTCCTACTGATCAGCTGGTAAAACGACTAATGACCGGGGGGGGGCTCTAACATTCTAACGTTTTTTTCTTTAGAAAGCAGAATAATATTAATGATGCAGAAGAGGTATCATCTTGGTTGAGAGCTCTGGTTGTAAACTGATCTGATCTCACATGATATTACATTTAATCAGGGCATAGCTAAGGGAGGCATTAGGGGGCCGCCCCCCCCCCCCCCCCCTTGATCGGCGAGCAAAAAAAAAATAAATGAAATTAGCAATGTGCCTCATCTCATGTAAGTTACCACCTAATACTGAAATTTAGTGTGCAGAAAATGCAATTTTCATGCACGAATTTTAAAAAATCCCCCTACGCTCCCGTCCTCGCCTCCTCCCCCCCCCCCCCCCGCTGATTCCTGCCACGTCAGTACCTTACGTTTGCTGAATTGTGCAGCATCTGATCCAGTTTACTACCTTCTGATACTTAAATATAATGTTGCTGTCCTAATTCTCCCTTTTCACTTTATTTTCACACCTGGTGTGTGAACACTATTCGGAATTCTTGATGGTCCATCAAGAATTCCGAATAGTCTGTCAAATGCACGAATAAGTCAAATAATTTAAGCCAGGAATGACTGAGAGATAATTTTTCCTCCACATCTTTTCTCCCTAGCTGGTATATTTCTTCCTGTCTTTCGTTCTCTAATTTTTCTTTCTTTCTCAATCTCCCTCTAGCTCACCACACACACATCTTCTCTCTCTTTTTAATTGCAGGGAAACCCTGATTATATCTAACATAATATGGAATGGTCAGTTCTTCCAAGGAGTTACCAGCAGCTCCTGACTTATCCTGAATATTACTTATAAAATTTCTAAGTTTGGTATGCGATTGTACCAGTGAATCGTCAGGAAGGAAACGCTATGATATGACGAAACCATCAACAACGTCACACTCCATGCTTCTTCATTAATATTTGGCATATTAGTTGCATTATAATTAGATAATTGAAGGACTCTGATTCGCCGATTCTGCTGCGTCGGAATAAATTTATACATGAATACATTAACATATATGAATAGATAATGCGAGTTGACCTCTACCTAATGCGCATGCTCAGCGCTGTACTGTGTTTGCGTTTCTTAAGCTTTTGCGTGGAAATCATATGCGGCCTCTGGGAGCATCTTACAAAATGAATTATTCATGGGGGCTTCGGGAAGCGTTCAAATCGTGTTCAAATGTCCCCGACAAAATGGCGGAGATTACGGGGCCTGGTTGGATCAAAATAGTAAATAGAGCATGCGTAGTTTTGCCCAGGAAAAAAAAAATAGTTAAAGATGTTCGGATTTGTTTTTCCTATAGTGAAATCATCTTTTATCACGTGGGCACCAATTGACCAATCATATATTTAGAATACTTATGAATATTCATAGAAGGGATATATATATAAATATATATATATATATATATATATATATATATATATATATATAAAATAGTTAGATGAACAAAGTTCGGACGAGATGCAGTGTCAAAATATAAAGTAAAGAAAAGGAGTTCACAACATCATACAGGATACTATGTCAAAGGCTCACTTCACTTGAAGAGAATAAAACGAAAGCGCTTGTGAAGTAAAAATCCTGGGTGTATCCGGTATGATGTTGTGAACTCCTTTTCTTTACTTTATATATATATATATATATATATACACACACACACACACACACACACACATATGAGAAGCTGAACCATTCATTGATTTGTGAATTGAGGTAAACAGTGTCAGAAACATTTGAAATTCTGGGCAAAAAATTCTGCAGTGCTCAATCAAGCATGTCAAGTATTAAACAAGCGAACGCAACTAGACTTCATTCTAATGCAACACCGGGGAGCGTTTCATGAAGAGTTTTATCAGTGATTTTCACTAACAACTGATATAAGCTACTGAAAATCTTCGCATCTGATTGGCTGAGGGCAAATTAGTCAGTGAAAATTACCAACAAGACTATTCATGAAACGCTTCACTGGTCGTCCCCCAGTATTTTCGCCCATGAA
>JAPZVO010000117.1:0-87768 GCA_029962745.1 Echinometra lucunter | reverse complement strand
ATCTAAGCAAACCACAGCTGTTACCCGTTCGACGTCCATCTGAGACAATATATATAAGTTCACCAGAACAGTTTCGATACTGTGATTTTGACGATATGCCGACTGTCTTCTATCAATTAGATCATTTTTAAGGAGATAATCTGACAACCTTGAAAAGACAGCACGCTCCAGAACTTTAGACAGATATGGTAGATTGGAGACTGGCTGATAACTAAGGAGTGACTCAGAGTCAAGAGAGGATTTCTTAATTATAGGGTGGATGCGAGCCAACTGAAGCGCTTTTGGAACCTCTTCACTAGTAAGACTCATGTTGACGATCGTGGCAATCACAGGCGCAACAGCAGGAGCACACTCTTTTAGCAACTTTGTTGGCACGGGGTTGAGTTCGCATGACTTTGCTGGAGTCTTGCAGATGAGCGACTTGATTTCGTCGCCTGTTGTTGGCTCAAAGACTTCCAAACATTGATTTGTCAGCGAAGGTCGTTCAGAAACATCTGGAGAGAGAGGCTACGTTGGATCGAGTCAATCTTGTCAACAAAGAATTTATTGAAGATGTGACTTGCTACAGGTGAGCGATGGGAGTGGAGATGATTGCTTTCGGTTGAGAAATTGGTTAGCAACCTGGAAAAGTAGTCTAGAGTCATTTCCGAAATCATCAATAATTTTCCTGTAGTAGCTCTGCTTAGATTGACGGTTTAGATAGTTAACGTACCCCTTCTGTTGTTTTTTTTATAACTGACGATCGATCTCTAGTCGTGAATCTCGCCACTTCTTTTCGAGAAGCCTTTGTGTTTCTCGATGGTGCAGTCTTGAGTATGCCAAGGATCCTGTAGGCGGAGCTTAACTTTGCACAACTTAGCAGGCGCATGCTTGTCAAGGAGGGTGTTAAAGCGCGCATTGTACGGCAGCGTGAACATCCTTAGAACTGTCATTAGTGAAGTTACCTTGCTTCAGATCCCTCTCAAAAGATGCTCGATCAATTACTTTGATGTTACGCACATCATACTTCCTCTTCATTGGGCGGGGTTTGTCCAGATTGAGAGAGCACTTTATTAGAGTGGTCAGAAATGCCAGGGATTATTTGAAGATCCGAGTACATATCGCTATCAGATGATCGTGTGATGAAAACATCAATAATATGGCCGCGTTCGTGGGTGGGCAATGTTACCATCTGAACAAGACCATAACTTGCAAGCAAGTCGTTGAACTTTATTGTGTTGGGCGAAGTTAGATTATCTAAATAAATTTTGAGGTCACCGGTAATCACAAGGGGGGGGGGGGGGGGGGTTGGTCTAAAAGAAGTCTCCACCAGGATCGTTGAAAATTCTTCAATGAAAGTAGAGAAGGCAACACGAGTCCCAGGGGGTCGATATATCGTGATGATGTCAATGCTGATGTTGCTATTGGATGATACAGTGGCAGACAACATCACAAAGCTCTTCAGGTAAGACCAATGCCTGATAGATACTGTCAGCCCATCCCGGAGAAGAATAGCAAGTCCACCACCTCTCCTATTTGCTATACATTTGTGCCTGAAAGTATAGACTTGAGGAAGAAGATTGGCTATAACTGCGTCATTGAATTGAATTGAATTGAATTTATTCAAACCAGTCAAAAAAAGTATAAAGTACAAGAAAAGTACAAAAGTACAAACAAAATAAAATGGTTACATTACAAAGAACTGATGAAAATGACAGGTTTGGGACCCCAAAGAAGCACAGCTTGTCATCAGGGGCCCCTGCATATGATATTTTACTTAAACATAGAACAACTATGAGAAAAAAAAAATAATAAAAATTACAAGGTATTTAAAGATCACAACAGGAACATAACCCACACGCAAACATTCGCACACTCACACAGACAAACACAGACATTCACACTCCAAACATGTCACCCCCAGGTGCAACTAACAACTAGTCTTAAATTTATCAAGTAGATATTTATGACATAATTTCTTAAACCGAGACAGGGTACTGCTATTTCCTATATCAGCAGGACACATATTCCATTCTTTAACACAATTTGTTCTGAATGATTTCAACGTAGCATTAATTCTAGCAAAGGGTTGGTGAATAAGATGTCTCTGACGTGTGTTATAATTATGAATCATAGAATTAACCACAAAAGTTTCTTGTAAGAAAGAACAATGCAGGGATTGGTATTTATACATGAAAATAACACAATTTAGCGAGACCATTTCATTAAGTGGTAACATATTCAACTGCACAAAAAGTGGGGAACTTGGAGCCAGATAATTTGAATTTGTGACATATCTCATAGCTTTCTTTTGAAGAACTTGTAATTTATGTACATGAGTCCTGTATGTATGTCCCCAAGCGATATTGCAATACATTAAATGTGGCACAATTAAAGCATTATATAAAGAAACCAATGTTCGTTGAGGTAAGAAATATCTTACTTTTGATATCACACCAACATTACGAGATACTTTAGAACATACATTATGAAGGTAATAATTCCATGACAAGTATTCATCAACTGTGACACCAAGAAATTGCACACTTGAGCTGAATTCAATTTGTCGACCACCAACTATTATTGGATCTATATCATCAATGATCCTCTTCCCCTTTGTTCTAAATAAAACACATTTTGTTTTACTTGTATTCAGTAACAGCTTATTACAACAAAACCAGGCAAAAACATGACAAATTTCAGTATTTACCTCCCGAATAAGACTTTGCAAATTCTTATCAGAAAGTAATAAACAGGTGTCATCAGCGTATAAAAAATATGTAAGCAATTTGGAAGAATTAACAATATCATTAATATAGATTAGGAAAAGCAACGGACCAAGAACCGATCCTTGCGGTACTCCAAATTTAATATTTCTATATTCTGAGCTGACACCGTTGATAACCACAAATTGGGACCGGTTTTCTAGATAGCTTTTAAACCAATTTAAAGCCATCCCACGAATGCCATAATATTCAAGCTTAATAAGGAGTATACTGTGATCAATGGTGTCAAAGGCTTTACTTAAATCAAGGAATGCACCAAGGCAAAATTTTCCATCATTCATAGCAGTGATAATTGTGTTAACCAAGTTTAATACACCCATACTAGTAGAGCAATTTTTCCTGAAGCCAAATTGATGCGGTGTCATGATATCATGATAAAGCAAATAATCGTTTAATCTTTTGTACATTATTTTTTCCAAGATCTTTGAGAAGATCGGCAACAAAGCAATTGGTCTATAATTTTCAATGCATTTACGATCACTCTTTTTGTAGACAGGAACGATTTTAGCAATTTTTAACTTAATGGGAACAATACCTTGAGATATTGACTTATTGAAAACATGACACAGTGGTTCAGCAATGACATGAATGCAACCTTTGATAACTTTAGGAGAAATGTCATCTGAACCACTTGATTTAGAAGCCTTCAATGAAGACACCAGCCTTGTGATTTCATGAACTGATGTTGGTCTCAAAAATAGAGATGATGCATAATTTTGCCTCGGCATGTAATCTTTGAAAGATGTTTGGGCTTCTGGAATTTCTTTACTGATATTTTCAGGCAAATTGATAAAAAAAATTATTAAAATACTCAACTTTCTGTAGATCTGTAGTGAGTAAATTTTCACCATGATACATTTCATCTGGTATAAGATCCCTTTTCCCTCTTCCAAGCAGCTCATTTATGTGAGTCCAAGTCTTCCTAATATCCTTCTGTGTATTTTTAAAAACATTGTCATAATAATCTTTTTTGCTATTCCGAACTAGATTCGTCAATGCATTCTTATAAGCAAGATACTTTTTTTATTTTTATCATTTTTACATTTAATGTACGTACAATATAACTTATATTTATGATTAATAGATTTTAAGAGACTCTTAGTAATCCACGGTTTTCTACATTTGCGTTTCTTATTCAGTTTAACGATGGGGAAATGAATATCATACAACCGAGAAAAGATAGACAAAAAATAATTATAAGACTCATCTGCATTTGTCAAAGTGTAATAAAATAACCAATCAAAAGTAAAGAGATCTTTTCTAAAACTTTCTATTTCTTTCTCTGTAATCAAACGCTTGTAGACCTCACTACTCGTTTTGACTGAGATAACAGCCGGCTCTTTATTGATGCTGAATATTGGCATATTATAAGACAAGTCTGAGCAGAAAATACCACTTTCAAAAGCATCTCGCACACAATTTGTGAATATATTATCTATCAGTGTTGAAGAAGAAGAAGTAATACGTGTAGGTTTTGTAATAAGACTAAAAAAGCATCAGATTATGTTAACCATGTCTCACAGATGCACACGACATCGAAGTTGTGGTCTGAGACATAGTCATGGAATTTGTCAGTTTTATTCCTCACAGGATCGGGCGTTCAACATGATCACTGATAAATGTCCCTGGGTGGGGTCCTTAGGTGGAAACCATAGGGAGGACAGTAAAGGCGAAGAAGGAAGAAGGCGGACACAAATGTCGTTTTGCCGACCGGTGTTGACACTTTCCCAGTGACCTGCGTCCGCGATGTGTTCGCTTCTTTCTGGCGATACCCAGCGATATAATGGTTTCCCAGACATTTCTATCCAGCCTGTGCTTGGTGTTTGAGAGCCTCTGGAGCAGGGTACAATCATGCATCCGACACCTATACTGGAGAGAAGCATTGTGCGGTGCAGTGTCAGTTGTAGAAGCAGAGCTATGACCTGCCGGACCTGGGTTGGGACATCACCAGATCTGAGAAGGAGTACTTGGAATTTTGCATCCATATTTGCGTAATATCTAATGCGAACGCTATAGCACTTTCTCACATGTACAGAGGTCTTACTCTCAGTGCATAAGTTGCAGTTGGCTGAACTCACAGTACACAGTGCACTTGTACGTAGTACAAAGGTAAGGGAGAATACAAAGGCTACATACTTGGACGGTCCCATAGTTGATGGTCAAGTCTATTCTGCGAGACAAAGTGAAGAAAGCAAGGCTGAGTGAACACATGTTGAGCTGCTATAACATGGCGACAATGGCTTGCACAGTTTACTGCCAAGAGTGTTGAAAAATAGATCTTCAAAGTTAGCAATAAATTCTGCAGTAAATCTCACCAAACTGGTCTAGCTGCTTCCGTAGATTTTCATAAAACAGATGGTAACTCCCAAAAAACATAAGGAATCCAAAATTAGGCACAATAACAGAAGAAATTTTAAGAGCAGAGCAAAAAGAGTGCTACCGGAAGGCGCACACTCAACTATATTCATATACATTTTAAGTAATATCTGAACTGTGTACATGTCTAAGTGCTTTCATCGTCCTACAAGTTAGGCCTACCATTAGAGAACCTTTTGTTGTTGTTGTTTACAGGTTTTTTATATGCATATCCCCTGCAGAAAACATGAGGACGAGAAAGTGGATCGTTATGATCCTTTGCCGGTTAGAGAAATTGATGAAGCAGAGAGTACTGAAACGAAAGAATACAGGTCAGGTACGTATAGAAGATATGCACTGATCAACGGAGCACATCCGTCATGTCCGTACAGGACGTTTTTCCCAAATGAAGACAAATATGCAAATTGAAACTGCTAAATCTAGAATTAACAAGTCTTTTTTTAAATGCATTTGTTGAAACCACAAACCAATTCTGATACGAACAAATGACTGTTGAAAGTTGGTCAGTACTTAAACAAGCCACGTAAGTGGTATATAGTTGCATCGGTGATTTTGAAGCTTCATAAACTCTAAAAAAAAAAAAAAAAAAGAATTGTCTCACAAATTTTTTCATTGTTTAATATAAATTCTTGATCATTTTTAAAAACTTCACTAAGAATTAACAGTTGTTATGTGCATCTAAGAATTCATCTTTCTTCTATAAAATCAGGACCGCTGCTAATTTTATGTGTATGATATGTCGGGGGAGTGACTAAATTTAGAAAGATGCACATACCGATTGCGTTCACTTCCATGGGGGGGGGGGGGGGGGCAGTTTGAAAGGTAGTGTAATGACAATTTTTATTTCGGGTCGCATTCAGTAATTTATGTATTATGTAATTATGTTAATGCTGCATCATCTCCATGTTTTTTCTTCTGTTGTTATTTATTATTGTCGCAAAATACTTTGCAGACCGGTGCCATTCTGCAGGGAATGTTGGCAAAAGTGGAGGGGAACTTACGATTCAAGCGCATGGACTTACTCTGACCATCCCAACAAGAGCACTGGAAGAAGGACGTAAAATTTCTGTAGAGGTCCTAAAGGACATCCCACCCGGACTAACTATGAGAGATGACGAGATGCTTGTTACTCAAGGCTTCCAGTGCCTTCCGTCAGGATTAGAATTTTCTGCCGGGAAGCCAGTCAGACTGAAGATTCCCCATTGCGTTAACCTCATAGATCCTCAGAAGGTACAAGTCGTACTCTACTCCTGGAACCACGGTAAGCAAGGTGATCAGCTAACTCAACAAAATCATTTTAAATTCAACTAAACAGGAAAGGAAATATAGACAGAGATAATCCTAGAGCCAGAAAGGGATAAATCATGATATTGTCATGATATTTATTATAAAAAATGGTAATAATCGTTGATTCACTATCAGTATCAGTGTGTTTATTGTTATCACTTTCGATATTCTATTATTAAGAATATTCTATTATATCAAGTATGAAATGATCATGAATATTCTTATTTCCTGTATCATTAATGCGACTACAATCACCACCCAACTATTCGTATACTGCTACTACTGCTACCACACTACTAGCTCTACTACTACTACTACTACTACCACCACTACTACTACTTCTGCGCCTATTGCTGCTAGTATACTTCTAGGCCTACTACTATTATTACTGCTGTTGCTACTTATTTGTACTACTGGCACCACTTCCACCGTTGTTGTCATCAATCCCACCTTCATGTCATTCTTTTGCTATATATTTCTATAAGGAAATGAAAATGGTAAACCAGAACGCATTGTACAAACATCGAAATCTTGTCGGGTTACTCCTCATCACATTGAAATCTTCTTGGCGCACTTTTCAAAAGGAATCCTGGCCTTCATCAAGGATTTGTCGTACATGAAAGGGAAACTAATGTCATTTATGGCGTTTCTTCCAAGAAGGATGCCACCGTCTAGGATATTGACGTTGGAATTTCGTATGGTCAACAAACCTCACAGAACATCTAATTGGGTATGGTTCGAATGTTACCTGAATACAGTTATATGACATGTATGAAGTCAACCCACATTCAGTGGCATACACTATGACATTCATAAAAACACGTGAATGGTAACACAGTGCATACGGTTAATTTGTCAGCATTCATCTTTTTCATATATTTTTTCATTGATTTAATTTCCTTATGTTACTCGTTAAGTTTATGTTTTGTATTGTCGTTACTGTTTTTCTTTTTGCGTTAAATAGCTTTGTATCTCCACTAGAAAAGGTGCTATACCAGTGATTGCATTGTTGTTTTATTATTATTGTTACCATTATTATCATTATTATTGTTATAATAATTATTATTATTTTCATTATTATTGTTCTAGATATTATCATTATTATCATTGATTTAAGATTGGTGAACGTGAAAGATGCAACGGAAATTTCTGCCATTTTTCCAGACCTTCCTTCGAATGTCCTACACATTTCTGATTTGATCATCGACAGAATCTGACAAATTCCTGTGAAAAAATAAACTACTTGTATGAATTATGTAAACCCCTAGAGACGCATGAAAAGAGAGAACAGCTAACAGTTTCAAAACAGATGTATATTCTCAGCAGCAACAAATAGTTAAATAAGCCATTAAACGTTACTTTGTCTAATATCCATTACCGTTAATATTGACTTTGAATCTAACTGATTAAAATGCTAAATTGAAAGCTGAAAGCTAATTTGAATGCAGGAATTACACCATTACGAAGTCAGCACATTACGTTGCGCTAATTACTGAATAACCAAATAGTGAAAGAAGCGTCTTTTTCATGAATTTGAATTGAAATATGTAGATACGATAGATAAATTCGTAAATTATAAAAACAGAAAGTTAATATAGACCCAAGATATACCTGACAGCACTAAAATCGTAGAATTTGAACACAAAAGGGATTCATTTCAATGACAAACTAGCGAATTTGACCGGTGAACCCTACAATTTCGTCTTATGTCACATACAACAAAATGATTTTCGCTTTAAACATCGTTTTGTCACCTGATTTTGTTCCAGAGGGATATTCATGAAATTAGTGACAAAGCAGAACACTGGCCGGCTAAAGATGATGACGATGTGATGAAGATCAAAAATAAGGAAATGAGAATTACTTGCCAGTTTAATGACCGTTGCGCTCTTGAAGAGGTAAGAGAGAGTCCCCATCCACCTCCTTCCTTTCCTCTTCTTCCATGGTCGTAGTGGTTCTTAAGTTTAAATATAGATCTCCCATCATATTCTAAGATATATGTATAACCATTATTCGCGTTGTATTCTTTAACTCTTATTCATCGCTATGAATGGAGTACAAATAGTGGAACAGAATGACGTTAAGATTTTATTTTTAGGTACTATGGGTCACACGAATATCACAAGGGTTGAAGTTGACAGTAAACATCGTAAAGATGGATGGCTCTACCATCCGAATTTCATGGGCTTCATAAGTCACAAATGTCAAGGTGGGCGCAGTGATGCATACATTCATTATAAGCCACTAGAGAAGTAAAAATGAAATTAAAATTATTTTTATGATTATCATTCTTTTTCACTGTTTGATATTTCTGATGTTGTTGTTGCCGTAATCTGAATTTGTTTTATATTGTTACGCCCTGATATCCCGCAGCGGTCACTTTTATTTTCATTTTTCAATTATTTGTTAATGCAAATAGTGCAATTGTTGAAGGTTAACCCTTAACTGGGCATTAAAGTCAAATTGTTTTTGTACCAATGAAGATCAAGGATCCCCCCAATAAATATATAATAATTATAAAGACACATGATAAATAAAAATTTCAAAAAAAAAATCTCAACGGAAGAACTTTCTATGTTCATGGAATGTCAATTAATTGGACTATAAAATATTCATGGAGACCTTTTTTTAATTTTAACCGAATGTAATTTTTTCCATGATTGATAATAGAACGTCGAGACCAGCTTCCTCGATAAACCCAAGCATACGGTCTACTTTGTACTAGACTTCAACGGGCTGCCAGATTCTCTCCTGGTGCATCTGATATTAAAGCAATCAACGCCTGAAATGAAAATTACGTTCGTAACAAAGTTTTCATCTTTAGGTGGTAAATCCTGCATATTGTAAATCAAGCTACTTTTCATGTTTGATATGTCTTTGTTTATCATGGTATTTCTTCCTTTTTTAGAGCTTGGAGTCGCTTTATTTTTCGCTCTAGCTGCAACCTTTTATAATTTGGTTTATTCTCTTACCCAGCCTACCGACTTCTTATCTCAAACGTGATATCCATTTCTGGTAGCAAAAATTAAATGAAAATGAATTGGGGTATGACGTGTCCACATATTGCTCGACCTGTAACGAAAGATGCATTTGCATATATGGTGACTAGTTAATGTTATCATTACAATTATCATAAATGTCTTTGTAATGTCATTGCTTTGTCATTATAATTACTATGATTATTATTATTATTATCATTATTATTATTATTATTATTATTATAAATATTATCATTATTATTGTTATCATTATCATCATCATTATTATCATTATTGCCATTATCATCATCATCATCATTCTTACAATAACTTTTAGAGTTCTGGTCTTCTTTATTTGTCCTGAATCTACTTTTAAATTCTATATTTCCCAAAGTATCAGATGAAGTTTAAATTGTTTTAAGTTCTCCCATGTTCTTCTGTTTAGATTTACACCGTGAAAGAAGGCACCAGTCCTCTACTACCAGCGGAGGAGACCGTCCCGAAACTGTCGGAGGGATTGACTCTTCTGGTAGATAGGCTTGTATTTCCTTATTAACAACACTGATTTGAAAAGGAGGGTCAAATTACTGTACATAGAAGTGGCCAAAGATTTCATAAGGATAACAGAAAACGACACTTTAAGCAAAAACATAAGAACGGAAAGCATTGAAGCTGAATGTATTACAATAAAAATCTTTTTTTTTAAGGAACAGTACGCACATCGTATGTACTCTCAATCAAATTAATAACAACATTATGTAATTTAAAAATGTTTATTGTTTAATGAAAGTAGGCCTATACTTAAAAGAGGTGCATGGGCTTGAGATGTAATCATTATACAGTTACAAAGATTTCATTTCTGAAATTTTGAGGCAAAACGGATAAACATGGTGTAAAGTTGAATGATAGGAATATGCAATGAAGTTTGACTAGATTTTCATGGTTTGGTATACTTTATTCGCATTATCCATTTTTAAGTTAAAATGTGTTTTCTACATGCATGAGGAAGTTCTAGATCAGAATAATGCATAATAATGAATATTACCTGATTACATATAAATCTAGTTTATCATCGAATGGCTGGTATTGTTATATTTCATTTTATAGTGACTGAAAAAGATGATGTTTTCGAAGGTACGGAGACAGCCGAGGAGTCCGGAGCTTCTTGTGCATCAGCGCAAACGTGAGTAGATTAAAATTTCTACGTTAACACCTTATTGCTTTTCCTATCCCCCTTTTCACTTGTACTTGTTGCTTGTAAACATCATCATGGCTATTCATACATGCACTACATTTTGTAGAAACAATGATTTAACTGAGAGTTGCGTTGAACTTGTGAAATATCCCTTCCCCCCCCCCCAAAAAAAAAAATATATATATATGTATATATATATACAGATTCTCCCTTCTTCTCTTGATAATCAAGATTCTGCTTAGAAATTATCGAAAGGTATAGATGATTATCTAATATCATGAATATGACTATGCGAATGAAATTTTCTGTTTCCAAATATTCAGAGCAAATGTCATAGACGCTGTGGCTCAGGTGCCAAGTAAAAATGTCAGAGATAAAAATGTCAGAGGTAAAAATGTCAGAAGTAAAATGTCTGAGGTAAAATTGTAAGAGGTAAAAAATTAATGTCAGAGGTATGTCAGATTTGAAAATGTTTAAGTAACATGTTTCAGGTGAAATTATGGGGAATGGGATATATTCAAATATTTTCTGTAAACATACTGTGACTACTTGAATGCCCTTGTCTTGGCCATTTGGAAATAAACGGTTATGGTGTTCGCGGAGTGAACGTTCTGGTATGGGCACGTTGCCCTCGTTTTCACCGCGGGGACGTTAGTGTAAAAACGATAGTGGGAAAGAACTTGGTTTGGTAACATGAGTACCTGACCACATATTAATTCCACACGAGTGCCCGATTTTGATATGCACATTCCTCTTCATAAGCTCCCTGCCCTACTCCAATCAAGCGTGGTATACTTGAACGAATGTTTCAATATTATTGTCCTCATACGTAAGGAAGAATAGGAAGTAAGCGAAATTGAATCTATTTCTCGACTTTTTGTATTATTTCATCCGATACGCTGCGGAATTTACAACTTAAAAAAAAAATATTCAATTGGATAGTTTTGTTAGCATATGCAAAACATCAAACGTGGATATCCCTTCTCAAGTTCATCTACCATCATTGGCGTAAATCCCGGGGAGATGGGGGGATATATCCCCCCCCCCCCTCTACTTTTTGGAGAGGGGATGGCGTGTACAAATATCCCCCCACACTTTTTAAGAAAGAAAATATATTTAAGTTAATCAGTTAGTAAAAACTTTGAATATCTGTCATAAACAGCCATCATATTTTAGAATTTCTATTTGAAAATGCGATTGAAAACAAAAGAGTGGTTATTTTTGGCTCGCTCGCTTCACTCGCTCGTCATATCGACAGAAAAAAAAATCGTCAAAAAAGTCGATCATCCCCCCACTCCTCAAAGTGGATTAACGCCGGTGTCTACCATTTTGTCATTCCACATAAGATCTTAAATCATTTAGATATAATCCTGAAACTTAATTAATCTCACAAAGAAATAATGAACATTATCCCATGCTATATTTTCTTACCCAAAACGCGCGACTTACTTTTCGCTTGTTGAAATTGTCAAAAATATGTTTCACTGTGCAATGCTGAAAGCGATCCGAAATCATTTCATCATTAGCAGAGGCGTCGATCCATTTTTCAGATGGGGGGGGGGGGGGGGGGAAGGGAGACAACCGAGTGGAGATGAACCAACGGCCACTTATATATACGTATATAAACTATTTGTGCGCGCACGCGCGCACACACACACCCACACCCACACATATTATATGTGCACATAGGCCTATTTCAACGTGAAGCATTTTCAATTTTGGGAAATTACCCATCTTGCTAGATTGTGAACATCCTGCTTTTTTTCCATTTTGCGAGCGAGCGAAGCGAGCGAGCAAAAGATTTCTTGTTATTACAGAAGGCTTTAGTTATCAGAATACACTATAGGCATATATGAAACCTTATAATATATATATGGTTACCTCACTGCCAAATATGAACTCTATTTTGTCACATCGCTGGTCCATTGTTGCTGCCCCCAAAACCACTCTATTTGTAATATTACGAGCGAGCGAAGCAAGCGAGGAAGCACACACTGTCTTTATTGGTAGAAGTAGTAACCCCTTCGGCAAATCACACTTTGAGCCCATGAAACATCTACATTATCTATTTGGTCTCAGCTCAATTACCGAATTCGTTTGCTTTTCAAAATCATTAATATCAAACGAGCGAGCGCAGCGAGCGAGGAAAAATATACTCTTTTCATATGATAGAAGTGTTATTTCGTTATCATGATATACAATGATGTGATAATAATGTGATGTGCGCTATACAAGAATGGAATATTATTATTACCATCATCAGAATACCTGTGAACCTGTCATGCCTGTATGATATCTAAATACTAGTAATACATCCGATCACCTGTGTGCCGAATATGACACTGTTTTAGCTACCTCGTTTACAGTCCGTAACCATTCTGTTTCTACCACAGCGAGGAAAGTCAACGACCGATCCCGGCAAAATTATATGGATTCGTCCAAAGAAATTTGTCAACCACATTTGCTGCCCAAATATAATGATATTCTGGAATTTATAATAACCTACTTGCTGCCCGAAATCATCTTGTATCTAGCTTTTACCAGCGAGAGTAGCGAGCGAGCTAACGAAAAATATGTTTTTTTGTTTTGTTTTTTTAATCTAGGCCGTTATCTCCTGAAAGTGTATCTGTTTTTAGGTGAACTGACCGCTCGATTTCTTGGAGTGATATCTTGTTTGGTTATGCTACTTAGTGTGAGTAGAAAAATAGTATAAGAGACAGAAACACAAGATGCAAACAGAATTCCTTTCATAAGAATATAGTAATTATCATCGGCATTATACTTATGAGCGAGACGCTTCCCAGTGTCCCATTTTCTTTCCTCTTTCTTATTTTCCGCTTTCATTTCACTTCCTTCCTTTTCCTTTCTTTCTCTTTTTTTTTCTTTTTTCTTTTTTCTTTTTTCTTTTTTTATTGGTTCGGAAATTATTGGGGGGGGGGGGGGGGGGAGTGGGGCCAGGATCGACGCCTCTGATCATTCGAAAATGTTGACTGCATGGCTTTCCCCTTGATATTGATAATAGTACATGTAATAATAATGAAAATAATGACAATAATAATGATGATTATGATGATGATAATAATAATAATGATATTAATGATGATAATAATAATGATGAGAATAATAATAAAATAATAAAATAATAATAATAATAATAATAATGATAATAATAATGATAATAACGAGACAGTCTTCACTGTGTACGAATTAGGTTGTCAAATTTTGATTAAAATAGGTGTTACCCTCCTTTAAAGGAAATTTTATCAGGTAGAACAGTTGTGCAGCTCCGAAAAATCGAGGAGAAATTACTGAAAAATCGGGTGTCTTAACCCTTTAAGGAGCTATGGCAGAATATAAAAGGGCATTTTTTGCGCATTTTTTTTCGTTATTTTGCACATAGACGCACTCACGGATTTTGAACTTTGGCGCGCGCGTCCAACCTTATGGTAAGTTGAAAGGAATCCTGAATTGATGGAACTTGTCAGAGAAAGTATCACGAGTGAAAAAACGGCATTTTTACGCGCGCGCGCATATGGCGGACGCGGACGCGCTCAATTTTTTGAAATGCTTCAAATGGCCTGAAACGTGTGCAAAATAAATTTGAAACTATTCTGAGCATTTTAATTTTTTTTTTGCGCGCGCTGAAGCGCAGACGTACGCGTACCATTATGAAGATGTTACCCAAAGGTCATACGAATAAAAAAAGAAAAAATATATTACCTAAAGGTGCTTTTCACAAAATATCGCCTGGATGACATCACGACGACCCGATGAACACGAAAATGAATGAAAAGCTAGATCCTATTAGAACTGATAATTTCATGCAGTTTGAACCAGCCAATTCTGAGATTTCGACTCCACAAAAAAGTGGGTGGAAGGAATGAAAATGATAAATAAAGAAAATTCTGACGAAAGTAAAAGATGATCTGTCAAAGATGACAGACCAGTGACCACTTATAATAATTTCAGTATTGATAATACTATATACTCAACTTGTGTAAAAATTGGTTAATCACTCCCCCCCCCCCCCCCCCCCCCCCCCCCCCCCCCCCCCCCCCCCGTATCTGGACTTGTCTACGCTAATGATTCAAATAATTTGCTACACCTAGGTAGAGTGGCAAACGCACACTGTAAAAAAAAAATGCTGGAGAAATTACAGTAAATTTTACTGACAGTCGAGTACTATAAAAAAATTTTTTTTCCAGTATTATGCTATCTATTTTACGCTAAAGCTGTAAACAGCAAGAAAATAGTGTACTTAACTGTAAATGAATATAGAAACGAAAAGAGTATTTTACTGTTTCGGAATTAACAGCAAATTACTGCTGCTGCCATTAATTTACTGAAAATTCCTACAGCATTTTTTTTTTTTACAGTGTACAGTTCTTGCAAAAGACAGCTGAAAATTAATTCCATTTTTTGTCTTGCAATCAGTCCAGAAGAGGAGCAAGCTGTGAGCGAGGCTGATATCTTGAAGCTATCAGAACGTCTTCCACCTAATCTGTTCCATAAACTTCACATTGCTCTGGATATCGATTACAACACCGCTGAGAGAATCAGAGGAGAAATTAAGAACATAGCTTTCCAGTACATGCGTATCCTTCATATGTGGAAAGACAAATCACCTCGCATCAGAGCGGATTTAGATAAGATCCTCAAGCAGGCTGATGGTGGGAATTTCGTAAAGAAGTACTATAGTATAAGCTGATAAGTGAAAGGACAACCGCTTCCACAGAGCTTACTAAAAAGGTGCGTTAGGCAACTTGTCTCTTCCATAGCTCAAGATATATGGGAAAATGTGTTTTACACAACATATGTTGAGTTCACGAAGATACAAGTAGCATCTGCAGAGCTGATAAAGCAAATATGATTTTTTTTCTTTTTTTGTACAGAAAATATTGAGAGTTGTTCTTAAAACCTGCCATTTCAATTTGAGGATCGCCAAAGAAAGTAAACCGAGACTTTCAAATTTCACAACGTCCTCATTTCGTAACTATTTTTGATGGGAAATTGCTTCTCTCTATTCTCTTGAAAAACATCGATTTTGCCCATGGTATCATTCTCCTTTAATTGCTATGAGAGACAGTTGTTTGCTGACCATAGATACATAAGTCGTTCACTTTAAACATGATACAAACAGTGTTCAAAGAGGTTATATTAAGTTTGCGTACTAAATGCTTATCATTATTGTTATTATTATTCCTAGTAGTAGTAGTAGTAGTAGTAGTATGACATTGGAATAATGATTTTCATTTTTTGACAGTGCACATAAGTCTGCACAAGTATGTTTATGACAAAGCTTCACTGTAAATATTCATCTCTAATTTGTATCATATTCACCAAGTGGAATAATTGCAAGGGATATATCCTTATGCTTTCCCATAGTAGTGTACTACTTTGAAATTTCTTGACAGTGCAATGAGTCTGCACGTTCGTGTTTCTGACAAATAGGTTTTTTTCTTCAGTTATGTCCTTATGCCTTCACATGTACTTTTCGTGCCCGTATGTTATAAATCAAATAGTAGTTTTGGGATCGCATTCGTGGACATGAGTCTGCATGATGGTGATAAATCCAATGCACATGTAAAAGTCTTTATTTGATATGCAGCTGTCTAAGGAAGATTCTATTGCCCATATCTTCATATTTCCATGTTAAATGTCTAAACAGATGGAAATGTGTATGTATTTCCTTTCATATTATATCTCCCTGATGAGATCAAATATTTATGCATTATAATGAGGAATATTTAATCCATTTTTCCAATGTCACCCTATTTCGTACAAAACAAAAATAAATACATTATGGAGTCTATGTTACTTATTTTTGGTACTGTCTAATGAACTCCATGGAATATACCAAGCAAGAATTAATAATAAAATGACATTTTACACTGAGACATTAAACGTGTATAAAATTGTTCGTACAAAGTAGCATAATGAGCATGATGAGTGTAAGCTCGAACGAAATCAGCAAATTAGCAACTCCAGTAATAACTTTACACAGACTGATTCTATGGCATGACATATATGTTTAATATATCTTAAATGGTGAATGATAATGTTATGAAATAAGACGTTGCACTGTATGACACATTGTTTTGTGTTTCCCAAGTCTTCTAAGGCACAATTTGAAAGATCCACAAATTACCATCATTGCATTTTTAGTGGGTCCCTCATTTCGTCAGAATTGTAAGAATTTCTTTTATGATTTATTTGTGTGTGCAGTGTACTTGCATGCTTTTCTGCTTATCAAGAAAAAAATGAATATGTACATATATATATTCTCATATTTTCTGTACCTATAATACCATTGTTTTTCTTTCTGCTGGAAATGAAATAATGCGAATACAAAGTACCACAATTTAGGGAATATCTTTTTTTTTTTTTGCATATGTGTGGGTATATCTTTGTTCAGTAAAAGAAAACCAATCAATCTGTTTTGTGTTATTAGTCCCCTCCAAGATAATTAAAATCGCCTGAAAATGTGAAGTGTGAACATGACTTTTTAGTTTATATTTTCATTGTATATAATGTTTTCCTTTTTCCAACATTGGAAATGCGTTTAAGTTTCATCATAATCTGTTGATATTGTACCTTCTGTTTATATCTACATTGTACCTTATTTCTGTTCATATTGTACGTTATATCTGTTATTTGATTTAGTTTGATTTGATTTGATTTGATGGAGTTCTAAATCATGTTTCAAACATCCGCATGTGCATCAGTATGATATCTTATTTTGACTTAATATACATGTACAATACGCGACCAAGTAGTTGCTCCCCCCATTAGATGGATATTTTGCAGAGTTTTTACTGCATTTGAGTTTCTAGTACCTTCTGTTTATATCTATATTGTACTTTATTTCTGTTCATATTGTACGTTATATCTGTTATTTGATTTAGTTTGATTTGATTTGATTTGATGGAATTCTAAATCATATTTCAAACATCCGCATGTGCATCAGTATGATATCTTATTTTGATTTAATATACATGTACAATACGCGACCAAGTAGTTGCTTCCCCCATTAGATGGATATTTTGCAGAGTTTTTACTGCATTTAAGTTTCATCATCTGTTGATATAGTACCTTCTGTTTATATGTATATTGTACTTTATTTCTGTTCATATTGTACCTTATATCTGTTATTTGATTTAGTTTGATTTGATTTGATTTGATGGATTCTAATACTTCAAACACCCACATATGCATCAATGTGATATCTTACATTTGATTCAATATACATTCACAACACATGACCAAGTAGTTGCTTTACACATTCATGACATTAGATGGATATTTTTCAGAATTATGGTAAAGGAGAGCTACGGCGTAAGCCTCTGTGTACCTATTAAAAGCTTGATTTCTTGCAGCCCTCATTTAAACTAAAGGTACTTATCTTAACTACACTGTGCAAAGGCTTGCTATAATAGTACCTTATGTGTCTTTATATTTCACTTTATATCTGTATATATTACCTTATATCTCTTTAAAATTACTTTATATTACATTCCACTTTAATAATGTATACCTTACACGTCTTTATCTTGTACCGTATATATATTTTAATGGTACCTTATACCTTAAGTTTTTGTTAATATTGCGACTTGTCTTTGTATTACATCTCGTCAGATTATTGTACCCTATGCCTTTATATTTTACCTGATATCAGTTTAAATTGTACCTCATAACTGTGCATACACATTACCTTATATATGTTATATTGTACCTTATCAGTTTATATTGTACCTAATTATCTGTACATTTCTTCCTTATATCTGTTTATATCTATAGTGTACTTTATATTTCATATCTTGTTAATTCTTATTCAGAATAGAATTGGGCGAGAGAACGTAATTTGCCAAATTCAATGACCAATTTAGATAATCCATGAACTTTTTTCGTTACAACATATGCATTTTTGCTGTTCCAGTCAGTATACATCTCTGGCCATATCTTAAAAGCACAGTCGTATCTTATCCCATTCTATTTTTTACAATGTTACACCGGGTTATTTATCATGTTTATATTCATCCCCAGTTGCTTTCATGTAACATTTTTAGTCAAAGATCTTTAGTTTAAAGAATTCTTTAGTTTAATGAAAACTTGCAAAAACTTGATATGGGCGAAATTAACAATAGGGCCCATTAAAAAAAATTAAGCCATGCACTGCTCAGTCGACTGCGCCTACATGTTACACCCCAATTGAGGAGTTTATGCAGTACCCCCACCAGAACAAGAATCTGTTCGTACTTTTCTTGTGAAAACTCTGCCCTTTTAGATGGTGACCCTATAAATGTCTTTATTTCGTATCAAGTTTGATTTGTGTACCTAAGTTTGTTTATATTCACACCAAATGTCGAGTCTAGTCTAATTTTGGTCTATACTTCATTTGCTGCCACGAACACAAAGTTTTATTACCTGGAACTAATGGAGAGCAATGCCTACATTTTGTTAAACATGCATATCCATTTGACTTATCCAAAATGCTGGAAATTTAATTTGAATGGGAAATACTGTAGGCCTATCTTATAGGTCTTTATATTGTACCTTACATCAGTTTATAATTCTATTGTACCACATTGTCTGTACATATTCTTCCTTTTATCTGTTTATATTGTATATTATCTCTTTTTTTTATATATCTCATGTCTGATTAATTCTAAAATCAGAATAAAATTGCGCGAATGAATGTAAGTTTGTGCAATTCAATGACCAGTTTAGACTAGTATACATAATTTTTTCGCTACAGCTTATGCATTTTTGGCTGTTGCCGTCATTGTAAAGTTCTGGCCTTATCTTAATTGCACAGTGGTATGTTATCCTACTGTACTCTATTTTATTCAAAAGTCTTTAGTTCAAAGGTTTTTGTAGTTTGAAGAAAACTTGCAAAAGCATAAATATGGGTCACATAATCAAAATAACCCATTTAAAGAGGCTCTGTCGTGGGCTTTCATGGGGAATTTGATACCATCGGTGCTTACCCAGTAACAGGTATTGTCCATCACCATGAGTTTTATGACCAACAGACCTTACATGCCTTATGTAATGCTCTGTATATTCCACCCTTTGCCCCATATGGCAAAGTCATTATCTCACTTTCCCTGGCCCGGGAATACCCGAAGCAGGCCGAAGAGTGTTTATGGTGGGACACCTTGTTTTACTGTGCTCCAGAAATGCAGCTCTATTACAGGTATTACCAGTGCTTTTCACAAAGTCAGGTGTCAGCAAATTATGATTCATTCCCCATGAAAACCCACGACTGAATGTCTTTAAAAATCAAGCACACTGCTCAGTCGACTGCGCCTGCATGTTACATCCCAGTTGAGGAGTTTCTGCAGTACGTTCACACAAGAACCAGAATCTGTACATATTTTGTAAGGACTGCCCTTTTGGTGGTAATTTTAGAAAGTATACTTATTAACGTCTTCACTTCGTATTGAGTTTGATTTATGTACATAAGTTTGTTTATATGCACATCTAATTGGCTTGATTTGTTTGCTACCACAACCATCAGATTTTATTAGCTGGAACTGCGGAAGAGTTTATAAGCCTATATACATATATCTTGAATATGAATATCGATTTGACTAACCCATAATGCTGGAAATTTAATTTGAATGGAAAATTGTGTAGAGATTGATGATTTCTTTCTGATGGATGTTATTAGAATAGCTTGGAGAGTACACAAATCTGCACAATAGTTTTATCAATTCAGTACAACAGTATATCTTTATCGTATGCATTCCTATTACGTTTTCTTGTCATTGTTATTATTATTATTAATACATGTTCAATATTATTATTATCATAATCATCATAACATAATATTACACTTTAATTTTGATCATGGATAAAAATCTTCGATTGACTATAGAAGAAAACGTAGCAAAAGGCTGGGCAAAGAAAGACAAGAAAGCGAATGAACAGAAGAATTTTTGAGAGCGGTAAAACTACAGAGCCATGTAGAACTGGTTCATGGTTTCTCTCTCTTCTCCCTCTTGGGTATCCCCCCCCCCCTTTTTTTCCCCGTCTTGATTATTCTTCTCTAATTTCTTTGATGAAATAATAATCTGAAGAGAACCATACAAAAATGGATAACAAAATTATCAATATCGAGCATTTTTACTTTGTTTTGAGCCTTATACATGCATGTATGGATAAAAGCAATGAACGTGTGCATAAAATAAAAAGAAATGATTTTGGATTGCATTCTCGGACATGAGTTTGCATGACGGTGGTAATCAAATGTACATGTAAATGTCTTCATTTGGTAATGATATGCAGCTATTCAGGCAAGATTTTATTACCTTTATATCTTCATATTTATATCGTGAATGTCTAAACAAATGTAAATATATTAAATTTCAGAGCACTTTTTCTTGCATTATGAGAAATATCTAATGTACTTGTTTCACGTGTTCCATGTAACCTGAATTTAAAAAAAAATGAAATATGTATACTCTATACTACGTCAACATCAACATCAACGTCGTCAACATCAAGCAGGTCACTCATGACGACGCTCTCCTGCGTTCTGAAATTCTGTTGAATAATATTTTTCATATATATTTTTTTGTATATTCAGAAAGAGATTGTAAATGATTCCTATGTCTAAAATGTGTATGTATAAAATCTATGTAATAACTGATTATGTTGTATTGTGTTGAACATGTTGAACGTAGAAATAAATTTCAAACAAACAAACAAACAAACTACTTGTTTTCTTAGAATATACCACGCGAGACATAAAATGACATCTTGTACTGCATAAGACATTTTAATGTGCATAAACGTATATGTTACAAATATCACAGTGAGCATGGTGAGAGTTAGCTCGAACAAAATCAACATATTAGCAATATTCAATATGAATTCTACTTAAATTTCCGTTCTATTTAATACTTTCCATTATCAAAACGTTGGAACTGCATGTAAGTTTCATTATCTGTTTATATAGTACCTTATATTTGTTTACATCTATTACTCCATGTGTCTCTGCAAATTGTGCCTTATATCTCTTTACGTTTAACCTTATATAACGATCTCTTTATATTTTACTTGATATCAGTTTATATTATGCCTTGAATCTCTTTATATTGTACCTTGTATTTCTACATTTTATATGATACCAGCTTATATTGTACCTATTATCAGTTGATATTGTACCGAATAGGTCTTCTTTATTGCACCTTGCATCAGTTTATGATTCTGTTGTACCACATTGTAAATATTTTTCCTTCTATCTGTTTATATTGCACACTTTCTCTTTTTTACATCTCATATCTAATTAATTCTAAATCAGAATAAAAGTGCGCAAAAGAATGTAAATTTGTGCAATTCAATGACCAGTTTAGACTAGTATACATAAACCTTTTCGCTACAACATATGCATTTTGGGCTGTTGCAGTCAGTGTAATGTTCTGGCCATATCTTGATTGCACAGTGGTCCCACTGTATTCTATTTTAGTAAAAAAAAAATCTTTAGTTTAAAGAATTCTTTAGTTTGAAGAAAACTTGCAAAAGTATAAATATGGGTCACATAATCAAAATAACCCATTTAAAAACCAAGCACACTGCTCAGTCGACTGCGCCTGCATGTTACATCCCAGATGAGGAGTTTCTGCAGCATGTTCATACAATAAACAGAATCTGTACATATTTTGTAAGGACTGCCCTTTTAGGTGGTAATTTTAGAAAGTATACTTATTAATGTCTTCACTTCGTCTTGAGTTTGATTTATGTACATAAGTTTGTTTATATGCACATCTAATTGGTTTGATGTGTTTGCTGCCACAACCATCAGATTTTATTAGCTGGAACTGCGGAAGAGTTTATAAGCCTACATACATATATCTTGAATATGAATATCCATTTGACTAACCCATAATGCTAGAAATTTAATTTGAATGGAAAATTATGTCGAGATTGATCGTTTCTTTCTGATGGATGTTATTAGAATAGCATGGAGAGTACACAAATCTGTACAATGGTTTTATCAATTCAATAAAATGAAAAATTGCTGCATCGTATTCATGAATGTCTTTTTTCTTGATGGTCTGTGCTATTGTAACTGTCAATAACTATGTTGATATTACTATCATTATCATCATCATTAGATAATTTTACTCTTAAGCATGGATACTGTGGAAAAAAACAGAGGCAAAAGGCTTTGGAAAGAAATACGTACGGCAACAGGAAAACGTAGATCAGGGCCCCGCAGCATGAAGCTTACAATTAATGGTAACCTCGCCATCAATTTAACTCTCATGGCAACTTTGAATTTGATTGGCTTTTGAGCAATGTTACCATGGTACTTACCATTGATGGCAGAGTTACCCTTTATGGTAAGTTTTATGCAACAGGCCCAGGAGAACTTTCAAGAGTGAGAAATAATATAAAGTTAATTGGAATTGATTCCTCGGTGGGGGAGCGTTTCTTTAAGTGACTTGTTAGTAATTTTTATCTACAACTGTAATAAGCTACTGAAATCCTTGCATCTGATTGGCTGAGAACGAATTTGTCAGTAGAAATAACTGACAACACAATTGATGAAAATGCCTCTTGGTTTCTCTTTCGCTTGGTATCCTTCCTTTTTGCCCACC
Source organism: Echinometra lucunter (assembly GCA_029962745.1). Taxonomy (NCBI): domain Eukaryota; kingdom Metazoa; phylum Echinodermata; class Echinoidea; order Camarodonta; family Echinometridae; genus Echinometra; species Echinometra lucunter. The sequence goes on along the minus strand of JAPZVO010000117.1, from coordinate 64,559 downwards.
TTCACTTTTCTTCATGAATGACATAAAGGATAATATGAGGAATAACAACATAAATTATCAATGTTCAAAATATTTCACATGAAAATGCATGCTGAATGAAAGCAATAGGAGGAAATTGTAATGAAATTGTTTTTGTTTGTATGAATTTTATTTCTGCGTTCAATAACATAATACAAAAGAATCAGTTATTACAGAAAAATATATAACACATAAGTCATTAACAGTTTACTTCTAAATACAGAGAAAGTGTGTAAATTGGAAATTAACATATTTTATTTAACAGAATTTGTGAACACAGGAGACCGTTACCATGAGCGAAATATAAATGACGGCCTCCATTTCGTTTTGAATGAAAAAAGGTTATGACATGTAACCCTCTCCTCATTTCAATAAAAACGGAGGAGAAAATAGGAGTCAATTCTAACTAGCCGAAAGGAAGCACTGGATCTAAGGAGCAGTTAGAATTAAGGGAAGGCACAAAATATAATATTGTTAAGACGTGGGTTTTTTTAAACAACACATGCACGCCTGAGTATGAATATGTCTATAGCGCTTTCATTTATTTGACGTAGGATAAAAGAGCAATGTATATAAAACATGTAAAACGCCTTGCTCAAGGACATAAGTGCCATTCCGGGGATCGAATCCCTGATCCTCACGTCTCCATGTCAAGCACCTTATACCGCTGGACCACGGCACCTCCACTAGATGGAAAAGCGATCGAGGCAAGGTGAAAGAATAGAGAAGGACAGTAGAGTAATAAGTAAAAAGGAATGAGGGATGGGATAATGTATTAGAGGTAGACACAGGAGAGATGGCAAGGAAAATGGCGTAGGGCAGATTAAAAAGTGAAAAGGGGAACCATTAGCGGGTAGAGAGAGGAGAGGAGATAAAGAGAAGAATGGAATAAACATAGACAAACATCAGAAAAGGAATGGTAATCCCCCCCCCCTTTCGCTGGCGAGCTCCCTCTTTCTCTTTCTCTTTCAAAAGCACCAATTTATTTCATATTTTCAGTTCATGACAATCGATAAAAAGAAGTATTCAACAATGGAAAGTTCGAACATCTGTGTCTTTGTCTTTCCCCACTCCCATTTCTTGTTGATCAAGAGAATTCTCCGCTGCTTAATGAAATAAGTGTGACATGTAACGCCTCGCCAGTACTGCAATACAATCTGGTGATAATTTATACAAGATTCTGTGGGAGATCGTTCACACTGCCATTAACATCTGCACTATGGGCGCCATGAACTTTTTCCATGTATTGTGCACCGAAGTATATAGATGAGAAAGGGGAATAGCCTATAATCATGTAATTGTACATGTATACCACGCTTAGATAAAGTGCGCATTTAGTTGAGGATAGAAGGGTGCGTTAACATTCTATCTGGGAATATTTATTCAACCTGATGGCTACTGAATATCAAATTCACATAGGCTTACGTATTGACCACCTGGTTCCAGTAGGCAATGGGTTACTCTATGCGAAATGTATATGATCATTTCAATGAAATAAAAATGAAAGAGTAAAACAATGCCACTCGCATACGGCGTTTCCGAATTCATTCAAAAGATAACGAGCCTGTGCACTGGACATGAAATTAGAATTGTAGTGAAGCTTCTTTAGACCTGTATCGTGGACATATCATAAAATTTATTCATAGAATTTATAGGACTTGCAGGAACTACCAAGAAATGGCACCTTGAAGGAGTCAAAAACTACAATAGTAGACTAATACGAATAAAGACTAATACATCCTCGAAAAAAATTGGACTGCCCTTTGGTTTCAGGTAAAGACTTCAGTTGAACGGTGATATAGTCATGGCGTTGACAAATCGTACAACCCGGAAGATACTGGCCAAGTTGGCCGGAGTAGGAATATCTGTGTTAGTGCTGATTGTAGTCCTCGAGGCTTTGATAGGAAACCAGAAGACTGTGTCCACTTTCCATAGTTCTGAAGGAGAGGTGGCATTCTGGCACAAGATCAGTTGGATGGTGAAGCCAAACCAAGAACGAGTTGATAAGGCAAAGGCTTTAAGCTATGACGGCAGACACAGGAAGTACTTGTCTGAAGCGCTTGTGGATCTTTTCGGGTTTTCCAGTACATGCTATCGCAGTGGCACCGATGATGAAGATGGTTCTGGTTCATCTATTGTTATAATTCTGCATTCATCTCCGATAAGGGTGGCACTACGGGACAAAATACGTGAGACGTGGGCTAACCCTCAGGAATGTAGAAAGCATGGTGTTCTTTTAAGGTTTGTCACGGGTAGACCGGCAGACGAGGACGAGGTAGAACTGCTTACGGAAGAGTCAAAGAAACATGGCGATATCTTAGTCGGGAATTTCACCGACACCGTTCGTTCCACCACCTTGAAATCATTACTGGGACTTCGATGGACCATGGCCTTCTGTTCGGGAATAAAATACATAATCGAGGGACGCGATAACACATTCATGTGGTTGGACAAACTAACAAAGGTGTTGCGTACCTTCCACAAAGAAGAGAACCGGAAGTTTATTCTTGGGGCTCGATCCAACTCCTCTAGAGTTGTTCATGATTCATCCAGTAGGTTCTATGTAGTAAGTGCCGTCTTAAATCGTGAGTTTTACCCGGTTTACTGTTCCTTACAAGCAGGATTCATCATGCCCTTTTCGCTGGCTGTGAAACACTACGAGTATGCCTGGTCAACACCAACGTTAGTGCCGTTTGCTGATGCCCTGGTAGGTCTTAGTGCTGAGGAGTATGGATGGGATGTAAGGCATAGCCACGCGTTTTCTCTGACACAGTTAGAAGGGGACGATGCTTGTGCCTTGAGTACCAAGTTCACGGCACTAGCACCTAAGAACTTTTATAAGATTGATGCAATCTGGGAACAACTGCATGACAGGATGTACATGAAGGAGTGTGATAGTCCGGATCTTAATATCATCTATGCCGGAAAAGTAGCGGACAATGCCAAGTACTTCAAGACAGTGTTGAAATCTGTTAAAGAGAGTCCCGACATCACTTGTTCAGACCAGGATGTGTTCATGATAGTGTTGATTTCATCTCACCCGGCACGGAAGAACGCGAGGGATACAATACGTGGAACTTGGGCCAACAAAATCTTCCTCAAATCTCTCCCAAAAAGAATCAAGGTCTTCTTTCTCATCGGACAGCCTGATCCTTCAAATCTTGCTCTGAGGCTGGCCCTAGACGAAGAGCACGAGCAGAATCGAGACCTTCTCGAAGGGAACTTCCTTGATAGTTTCAAGAACCTCACCTTAAAACATATGTTCGGTTTGACTTGGACATCGGATCACTGCAGCAACGCCAAGTATTTCTTCAAGGGTGATGACGACGTCTTTGTAAATCTGATAAATGTTGTTGACCTCCTCGTAGAGATGAACAGCCACGGCAAGGGTCTTCATGAGCTCTATCTCGGAGACGGGGGAAGGGAATACCGCAATAGGGACAAGAACAGCAAATATCACGTAGCTTCTGAGGAATACAGCGGCAAGGTCTTCCCTCAGTACTGCGTCGGCGGGGGCTATGTACTGTCCTTAGATCTGGTGGTCCGCATTCTGCAGGAAGCCCTGCGAACACCGATGCTGTCCTCAAGGGACGATGTCTTCATAGGTATCCTCCTGAAGAAATTACAGGTGCCCCTGGTGTACAACGATGGCTTCCTCTATACCATGGGACCAACTGACACATGCTCTCTGCGGGATAAGAAATTCATGGTGATGCACGTACATGACAACGTGGAGGGTCTTGCAGAAATTTGGAGAAATTTTGTTAAAGCTGATGTACAATGTTAGGCTTTGGTCATTATTTGACCGTTATTTGATCAATAACGAAATTATTTTAAAGATACACACTAGAGCTGCTTTGCCATTAAACAGACATGAGCATTTAAGAACACTTTGTTAATTCCCTTGGGAGAAAAAAAAATATTCCGGTACTCGTGGTACAACCAAGGCATTTTGGATGGTACACTACGATAATGTATAATGTATACTAACCAACAAATAATCGCGTTTTGTTCAAATCAGTGTATTTGTACCATAAATGGCCCCATAGTACTTTTTAAACAAGGGTAAAGGGGGTACCTTAAATTTGAAATCTCGTTCATTCCCCTTATCGGCTAAGTATGACTCATGCAGACCTTTACTAGTGGAATATTGTCAAAATGGATCATTATGTGGACATTTGGGATGTTTGAACAATTGAATGCTGGAGGAAAAACTGATGGAGGTTGGTTTAATAGGGAAAGGCAGAAATAGCCAACCAATATTTTCCTTTAAGTTAGGGCTTTTTTAATCCAACTGCTACGACGATACAGGATTTTAAAAGTTTGAATTCAAGATCTTGATCAAAAGCAGTTTTATAATCAAATTGCATAGCTTTGAGAAAAATCACATTTCAATATTTTCACTGTTCGAGGAATAGCATGAATAGTGAATTGATTTGTCTCGCTACGATATCTGCCATATTTATGCTGTACAGTAAACTACGTGATGATGTACTAGTATAGCTTATAGTTGCTTAGGGAATAGATAAATCAATACAGCTACATCAATAGGCATACGAGGAACAATGACTCTCAGGCGGCGATTTCATGTAAGGAATATTATGCGAGCGAGCGAGCTAAAATAACCGCAAAAAATAGTGAAAGAAGCCTGCCTTTGCCATCAAAATGCATTCTAGGCCTATAAGATATTTAAGTGGTTGGCCTAAAATTGGTCATCTGACTCAAATTAGAAAAATAATACATTAAGTTTTCAAAATCGAGAGGGGGGGGGGGCGATCCCCCCAGAAGAAATCGAGGGGGGATCACCGCCTATGCTCTCAATATTCAGCATATCAGGTGATACATCATGGGGGGGGGGGGGGGGAATCATCACAATTCAGTGAAGAATTCCTGTTTATGAATGAAAGTTTTTCACTACTGTAAATCGATTGGGACAGACCTAGAGAAAAAATAGGCCTGCGGTAGACATGCCGCTTATCGGAAATTATTGATTTTTATTTCACCCACAGTAATACGTTTCCTTTTAGGGAAATCTTTTGGTATTTTGTTTCAGAATGCTAAGAATAACATATAATACGTGAAGAGAAAAAGTTAGAATTCACAGGAAAAGTTATTATATATGTATTCCTAATTCAGTACGTTTAGCCTTTTGATTGAAGCAATGATCTTATTTCGCAGTGCATTATGTAAATTGTAATATCTCACCATTTTGATCTGCAAAATTGGCAAGTTTCTGCTTAGTTTTCTAATCATTCATGTACGTAATCTCTCATTTGTTGAACTATGTAAGAAGGGTAAATAATACTTAAATGATACCAATATCAGGGACCGCCAAATTTCGGATAAAAAGGGGGAATGGGGAAAAGAAAAAAAAAGAGAAAGAAAAAATAATAAATGGTAGTGAAATTGCTTATACGCTTGCAAAACCATAAAAACCCAGCTCATTATTTCAGATCTTCAGAAAAATCTACAAGACTGTGTTGCCCTACTTTGACACCAACTAAATCTAAGTTATTATTATTATTTATTTATTCATGTATTTATTTATTTATTGTATTTTACGTAAAGTACTCTTCTTCCAGGCCAAATTTTATGCATAAACACTCATCCTATAAGAGATGTGTTAAATATGACGATATTCCATTGGCCTAAGGACAAATGACAGACACATTTTGCTCTTTTACAGAAAATGTTACTTTTGTTACTTGTTTCCTTTTGTCAAGTAGTTCAGTGCGGGTAAAACTCAAATCGACCTATTATCGACGGTTACAAGTCTACTTTTGTTTTGCCATCATATGGTTACGAAGTTTCGCACTCATTATTAGGTCACAATCATAGAGCAGGAACAGATCCAGCATATCGTAACAAAAAGAAAGGAGGGGCGGGGGGGGGGGGTCTCAGAAAATGTTCCAACAACCCAATCCCTATTAAAACAAGGAGTAATTCTTTGGGGGGAAAAGAAGAAAAAAGTGTCATGTTTAACAGAGGATACAGTCATCAATGAGCACGGACAGATTTCATGATAATCATTATTTTGTAATCTTACATTTTAACTATTTATTATGAATTATGAGATTGGTTCGTATCTTTTCAGTGGTTTTATCTTGCGTCATAATAAAATTCGGTTTCAAAATAAATAGCTAGAGTTTTTGGATGTCACATGTTTAGGAACCGAACTCTTCAAATGCGAAGTGAAAACAGAAGAGAGGATAATATGCATCCATTTTACACATGAAAAGAAAGGGTAATATCAGCAGACAAAGATGAATCAAAACTTCATAAAGTGTTGGACATATTATGACCTATTCAAGAGCATTTCATCATACGATGGGCAGAAATCCGGGGGGGGGGGGCAGGCCTAATGATCTGTAATTTTTTAACCTGGCGGAGAGAATATATGGAGGGATAAGAAGCATACCAAACAGCTGAAGACATCTGAAGTCCTTTCGGAGGGGTGGCTATCTTGTCAGAGAATTGTGGAGTAAAAAATAAAACTGAAATATTTGAGGACCCCCTCATGTTTTAGCACAAATTTCCACCCATGTATCGTACTACATAACAAATTCAAAACAGAAAATGTATGCAGTTGGATTCAATAACACATTTTATAGCATTTATTCAACTAAAAAAGTTCATGACAAGAAACCGACTGTTAAACATTTGTTATTTCTCTTTTTCCCTCTGATATCATAAATTGCTTTCTTCTTTAACCCATTCATGACAATTTAATTTCAGAATCATATCTTCTCCAAATTGGCAACACCACCAGCATTTTTCTTTCATTGCTATTTTTTTTCTAATAAGAATTTTCTGTAATGAATATAAATTGATGGAAAGTTCGGTGAGAAGCTGACAAGTTGAGAAGTTGGCTGAATAAAACAGTAATCTTGAACCACCATGTTGCCAATTTAAAGATTCTAGTGCTTATTTTGCTTTTAACAATTTTCAGCATTAAACATCAAATACTGACAACCAGAATAGGCATAGCATGTGAAGAACTTCCTGCTCTTCCTGCTTAAATGTATTTGGTATGTTTATTAGGGCTCTGCATCACAACTGATTAGGCCAAACCACACAATGTGGACCTTCACTCACAAATGGGTTCAAAGAACATGTTTATCAAATGAAATATTCATCAAAAATGCTGGCTATCATTTCCACTACACAACGAAGCATCATCATTCCAATATGCATACTTGTTATTCAAAAAAACGACTTCCCGTGCTCACTACCGCCCCTAAACTGAAATTCTAGCTACGCCACTAATTCTAGACGGATTTACCGGGAAATATTTGGCTCTGCCCCCCCCCCCCCCCCCCCTCTGATATCAGGCACCTGTTACGCTGCTGCAACGAGGCGCCTTAAACCACTCGACCGCGGCACCTGATGAAGTAAAATAAGATACAAAAAAGTCGGTCTCGCGGGCCTTCGGTCTCGCGGGCCTTTGATCTCGCAGGCCTTCGGTCTCGCGGACCTTTGATCTCGCAAGCCTTCGGTCTCGCGGACCTTCGGTGAAGTGGGCTGTCACCAGCATTGTTCATGATTTGGTAGAATCTTGGAACAAGCAAAACCCCTTGGCACCGTAAGAGGTAGCAAAATGATTGAGACACAATACCAAAATAGAAGTGAATAAGTAAAATAAGTGCAATCAGCCAAAGACTGAATCAGACTAGAGGACATACTTAGAACAAAATTCAAAACACAGAGATACAACAATTATTTTTCGGTGTACGAATAGTGATAAAAACATGGAATAGTCTCCAGGTTTTAGGGAAGAATGTTTGCTTACAATTAAATTGAATTAAAATGTTTAGAAACAACAGGAACAGCAATAATGATAATAATTATTATCATTAGAACAACAACAACAACAACAATAATAATAATAATAATGATAATTAGTAATGTATTATCATTATCATGCTTATGATAATAATAATAGTTATCACCATCACCATCATCATCATCGTTAATGTGACTGAAATGACGATTACTATCATAACTATATCGATCATTATTCTGATTTATGTAGTTCTTCATATTACTTTTGGGTAATTTCGGCGCAGTCACAGTTTTTCTGAAGTGGTGTAACATCAAAATTTAAAAAAAAAAAAAGATAACCAGCGTGATGCAAATATGCAATAGTGTGTGTCAATCCCCATTCTATATTCGTTTGTCAAGGTGCGTATATCTTCTATTTATGTCTGTGCATTTGGGTGTGTGTTTGTGTGCGGATGCGTGTGCGGGTGTGTGTATCCGTATACGAAATTGATCCTCGATTTCTCGTGAACGGCAAATCATCCCCCCCCCCCCAACCCGGTGTAAGAACCGTCTACGCCACTGTTCTTGACTTTTTGAATCCACCGTCGCGCCTTAAGTGGTTGAGCGCCATCTAACAACAATTACTGTACAATGTTTGATCGAACCCTTTATCTCACTGATCCTGTATGAAACGATTTTTTTTTCATACAGATCAGTGCTTTGAACTGCATTGTATTTGTAGTAAATTTCCTAAATTATACAAATAATAATGAAGTATAATTAAAATTATATTTGATAATAAGAAGTACAAGTCGAAGAGGTTAGCATATCCCAGGTGTTCAGACAGTGAAATCACACAAAGGAATTCAAAGTAATTTAAAATTGAAATGAGGTATTGGCCAAACCCGTATAAAAGGCCGGCGTCTCGAGTGGTATTCATCTTTCAAAGTGAAAATATATATATAGAAAAGGAGAATTGAAAATGCATTCTTGTCAAAAGGAATCATTTTGGCGCTGTTTGAAAGATTATCATTCGTAGTATTTCACACTTGATTCGTTCATAGTACCAATCAATCAGTCAATGTGTTGTTCAAAACCTAAAGGGAAACAAATTGTACAAAGTACATTGCGGACATTTTATTCGATAGAATGCTTTGAAAACAGTTGTTTGCAAACAATATCAAAGAATACTGCACATTTCGCCTGGAGGAAATATGAGAAAATAAAAACGCAACCGTTTGTCAGCTTCTGTGAATCAGGGAGGGAAAACCGAAACAATGTGAGAAGACAATAAAGGGCGGGACCTCTTCGACTTATACTTCTTATTAAATAGAATTCTCATTATACTTCATTATTATTTGTATAATTTAAGAATTCTATTACATAACACTCGTACAAGTCTTCTGAGGTTAGCATCTTCAAAGCAGCCAATCACAGAAGATGGCGCATTTCCATACATGGAAAACTTGATTGCCCTTTTAAAACTATGAACATGATGAAGTTCATCTGATTCATTTTAATCATAATGATAAATGTCAAGACCATTCCTTTCTTTATGTTTAACTCTATACATGTTCAATCAATTTAGGAGAAATAACTACAGTTGTTCTTTTGACAATTTCTTCATATTCTGCTTTCTTCAGTACAGTATTAATACTGCATTTTATAGATATCATTTAAGCACATTAGTTTTATTTTTTTCAGTTTCACTGGTACAATGGTCAAGGAGAATGTTAATAATATATTTAATTTGATAATGTGACTTGATGCGAGAAATATGCTCAAAGAGATTAACAACTTAGTTGATTCAGTGATGATTACTTTTGACAAGTTATGAGAATATACTTCACAGGAGATATAAGATAATTCGTGTTGGCGTTTCTTATCATTTTGATTCCCGCAAATACATGCCGTTGAGTTCAATTAACGAAACAAAAGGGTGATATGAACTGGATTCGTTTGACGCTTACATTCTTATTCCAAAGTAATCATCTCCATTCACATTGAATATTGATGATAGCTTTCGCAAAACAAATTGTGATTTTGCGACGTCAATTTTATCGTATCCTAATTACGATTGACCAAATCATAGTCATAAATTCAATTTTCATTATGCAGTTTTTTAATGAAGAAATATTTTTGCGAACATCTGAAATCTTGCTTCATTTATGTCTGAAAATGTATCTAATGACTACCTTCCAATCAACAACCGTACAGAATGTCTGCAAAACGAAAGATACAGACATCTATGTTTGTCATTAAGATGTTCTTTCAATGGAATATGGGATAAAATTCTTAATCTCATATCATAGACAAGCGAGACTACTTTATTTGTTCAAGCAAAGAAAGGCCCCTGCAATGAATCAAGGCAACTTAAAGTGCCGACGTTTTAAAAACAAAAATGGTGAACTAGGTATGTCTAGAGCAGGAAATACTGCCGTATCATTATCCGACAGATATTTAAAGATGAGTGGTCTTCTTTAAAATTCATTTATCAGTGGGGGCTCAAAATGAGCAAAGTAGAATTCATTGTAATTGCACTTGGGTTTAAGTGCTTTTGTTGATGTTCATTTTGGTATTTTGTGCTTATTTTGATACAGTATCATATTTTGCTTCAAATGATTATTTTTCTTGTTGTATAACATTCTTACAGACGAACAAGAGGACGATGAATATATAACATTTAATGTGTGTCGGAAGGAAGGATAATTGTTGAAAATAAGCAATAGTTTATTGTTCCAACTGGTCTTGTCAGCAAGTTTTTGGACAGAGTCCATCTGAAATTATGCGAAGGATTGACGGCTTTGACGCACATGGTCATTTCAGTCTGATATGTGTTGAGAATACAAAGAAGACTCTTCATAATGAAATAGTAACCAGTCAGAATGACTATTCTTGAGTGATGTCATAATATTTATACTGTCTTGTATTGCACCATGTACCTGATATATCGCATCAAAAACATTCCAAGGCGCATGATGAAACTAACTAAGAGAAAAGGATGACCGTTTTCAGGTTTGATTTCAAACAATCCAAGGTAGCTACTGAACCGATATTAGGAGGAAATATGTTGCGGAAAAAACGGAGCAGCAATGCAATGAATCATCTCATCGCAAAAGATAAGCTATTTCTTTCATCTGTTCATTTCGATGCAAAAACATACCGTATGTCCAATAAACCATTCAACAGATCAAGCAATAGCTGATTAAAATCATCATCATGTTGTTATTGTTGTTGTTTGCTGCTGCTGTTTACAAGCAGAAAACATTCAAACACTGTGAAAATGTATAATTTTCCTTTCGAGTCCAACGATATTATTCTTTCACACAATATTGCCAGTGGCAGACTTGGCGTGTGATCATTATCGAGTCAAAATGGTAATCATTGTGGTTATCATTCAATGAGCAGTTAATATTTGCAAAATTATACGAACGAATCGCTGTACCCAGTCAAATTCAATATATGATGAATGGATATCATCAGTGGGTGACGTTATAACATAAAACACTCTGCAAGCTAGGCAGTAGCAGTGTATTTGTACCACCAATTAATAAGAACAAACTTAACTTGCTTGGAAAACAGTCATGCATAACTGACTAGAGCTAGTCTCTCTGTGATAAAATGAAATGAAAGACGTCAAAATATGCTTAAAGAGGTCAAGTACCTTGCATTAAGATTAAGGGTATACAAATTTAAGTATTCTCCCTTTGTTTGATAATGCATTGGAGACAGTGGTGAAATTAAAAGCCACAAGCTCTGGATAATTGTTTTGAGTACCATAGACACAGGTCTCACACAAAACAAGCATTCAACATGTTTGAGATTCTTTTTAAAATGATCAGATGATGCAAGTGTTCGAAAGTTTTCTTTCGCTCATGAAAAGAACACGACAAAGGTATTCTAAACATGCTTAAGGGAAAAAGTTGTGTATCGACGATGTAAGCATTCTTACGATCTCGAAATTTCAGTGTTTGGTTCAGTGATATTAGAATAGTATTTTACAGTGCATGGTTGCACTTTCTAAACCATATTATGACAGAATGCATGTCATTGTATTGATTTTTAGTTAGTTAACCAGCGAGGGCTTTTCTGTTTCTTCGGATATTAGTCAATCCTTTTCGATGCACACAATGCAGGTGATAACATATTCAAGATGTTATCTCAATATCAAAGGTACACGTATGTCCTTTCATGGATGTTGTTTTTAAAAATGGACACCACATCACCGTAACCGACGAGGATTAAGCTTTGAACGCCGTAGTAAATTGGCAACTTGAAGAAGGCCTTATTTTTCTATCTACTTTCTAAGAACCACGGCAATGAAAAACTTACATCTCAAAGCTTCATAAGGTTAAGTAATACAACTCTTGAAGTAATCAGAACTCTATAAATCTGAAAGGTTTAATAAATATGAGTTTATTTTTGCTTCTCATTTTTTTCTTTTTAATTTGGAGTGGCTCCATGAACAGTACAACAGTCTGCCTCTGCTGTGCGTCATAAAATGTCTTGAATAATTTAATATTCATGACAGTAGATTCAGTTAAGGCTATTAAGCCATAGCTCATAATTATGTCCATTTCTCCGAACGAGAATATGATTGCAGATCACACAGTTTCCCTTTAAAAAAATTAGACTTATGTGAGCAAATCCAAAGGTTGTGTTGGTGGTCCATCTAAAAGAATCTTCCTCATTCATTACACCATGTGCGAAAACAAGGTTTTTCATGACAAAGAAGCAAGAATATAACTAGCTGTCTTTTGGTAGCATGAAGATCCATGCGTTTGGATATTGGCATAGACTATTTGGGTTTAATAGTATTGACTATGTACGTTCTTTATCATGAATAATGAATCTTTGCCACATACACATTAATTGTACGAGTCACGGATGTACATCCGTGATTATTTCATTTTACTGGTTAGGATTTTCATCGTCTTTGATGTGGCTGCAAATGCCGTATTGAGGATTCAACGTTGACTTTGGAAAGGTCCCATCATTTCTCTTGTATGATTCCCCGATACTTTGTAACTGCAGAATTGCTCGATGTGCAAAATGTAAATGCAAGCACCGAGAACTTCACGAAGAGTACGTGGTCTTCATTGGATTGAAGCTTAATTCAATTCTCGTATAGTTTTCCCCAAAAGGAAAGGAGTGGAAACCTGGGACATTTTATGAGTTGTTGCTCATATTCATTACCCCTTTTCGGTTAGGGTGTTTGTTTGTTTGTTTTTTGTTTGGTTGGTTTTTAATTGTTAGGCCATGCATACGAGCATGTATTGCTGAATATTGCGTGGATAGCCAGGCCAGTTCACACTTTCCTTTGAGTAGAAAGCATCAATTTGCCTTAACCGCACTTTCAGTCAATTACACCAATAAATTTAACGAACTGGCATTTTTTTTTTTTACCAATTTTTACAGTGATGTATACTGTAGTGGTCTATTTCATCTTTGATGAAAAAAAAGGGCTTCTGAAAAACAAATCAGAAGGGAAGAAAACGGATACCGATCCCAAAACTCAGTCGCCAGGTTGACATAAGTTCCACATAGAAAGGTTGTGGAAGGAGTTCAGTAGAGGGAATGTCACTTTGCTTGCATGTAAATCCAGCCTTTTACACAAGTCTGGAAGAAAAGGAACGGGCTTCGCCCACGTTCATACTGAGCCATGTCGCCAAGACATGCAAGGCAACACCAGCAAAATTTTTCTGAAGTACGTCCAGCATCAGGCCTGCCCATGGAGGTGCGAGTGTTGCAAGTCTCTATACTAAACGACCATCATGCCGAGCATGTCTGGATGTATTGGAACAGGGCCGCGCCCGGTCCATAAGCCGAGTCACAAAGACTAGGCAAGTTGAGCCGCTGTTCTCTAACCACCATTGTGACTATACCTACCTGGAGAACAGCCCACCGGCTCCAGCTCGTTGAAATGTAGAAGATACATCTGGTCTGGTCTGTCCGTCACTGCCTGCACACAAGGAAAAGATGAATACCACTCGAGACGCGACCTTTTATAGGCGTTTGGCCAATACCTCATTTGAATTTTAAATTACTTTGAATTCCTTTGTGTGATTCCACTGCCTGAACACCTGGGATATGCTAACCTCTGAAGACTTCTACGAGTGTTATGTAATAGAATGTATAACAAACCGAGGCTATGTACAGAAGGCAGGGGGGCTAAATATTTTTTTTTTTTCAAGTGATCAAAAGGAAAAGGAAGAAGAAGAAGACTTTTTTGACTTTTCAAAGTAAAACTTTATTTACATTACATATAATAAATAATACAAATAAAAAGATACAGACATTGATGCACTTAATATGTCAAGTGTTTGTGAGCTAAACAGTAAACAAAACAATCAATAAGCAATACATAAGAAGGAAAACATTAAACAATTCATGAACAAACAATAACTTAAACAATAGAAAATAAGAAAATTTCTTAAATGTACTGAATACTGAAGACAGATGATTACAAAAATTACAGTGTCATAAGTACTTAAGACGATTATATTGTGGGGAGTTATTAATTTCCATAAAGAGCTTTGCTCAGAAAAAAAATCAATCACAAAATACCGAATGAGGTACACAAAATCTTAGGCATAGCATAAAGATAATAGCAATGAAAATATGTGATCACGTCAAAACAATTAAATCAAGCATGTGAGACTATCGTTATCCAAAAGAAAGAGTACATTATTGGGTGACCATGTTTTAAGAAATAAAGCCAAATTGCTTTGTAATTTGTGGAATTCATAATCAATAATGTCTCTGTTTTTAATTCTGAATTTCCAGAACGGAAGCGGATCAAAAAAAACGAGAGGTACGATAAAGCCAATATAATGTGCTTTTCAGAATAACGATAAGAAAGTTGGATAGGCGCACGGCTTCCCTGCTACGACCTCTTGCATGTGGAACCAAGGTCCAGTAGAGGGCAAAGTCAATGTTCACTTCGGCAAAAGACATGAAAGGAGGTGATGAAGAAGATCTAAGGCCGGTTGAATAGAACTGCACTCGATAAAGAGGTGTAATATAGTTCCTTTCTTGCCACACCATCCACATGAAGAGGAGATGTCGGAATTAAGATGATGAAGAACACCAAGCGACGGAAGGACATTATGTAGTAGTTTGTACTGAGTGTCCCCATCTTTCTTAGACGAAGGATAGTAGTAGATTTCAGTCCAGTTGATTAGTGTAGGTGGGGAAAGTATCCCAATCTCGTGCCAATGAGTAACTTGAGTTCTAGGAAGAAAGTTAATAGAGCGGTTGAAGATTCGATATATCGATTTAGTGGGTGTGGCAAGAATTTTCTTGTTGTCCTTAGTTATAATCGAGAACGGAGAGGTGATAGGTTCAGCCAGATTGTGAAGATGAGTTGAATCTATTGACAGTCTAAGTCCGCTGTTTAAGAAGAATCTGGGAAACAAACTGGAAATCACTTTGTAAAGTCGAGAGAGGTCAAGTTCCAAGAGACGTAAAGATGGACGCTGCAGGGTGGATGCGATGATGACCTCGTCTGCTCGGAGCCAGGTACCGTTGTTCGGGTTTACAAGATGTTTGACGAATTAGATTCCACATGCAAATAATCTAGCAGGGAAGATCTTGTCGCCGTCCAGTGTGTAATGAAGAAATTCATAATAATTCAAAGGAACATTTAACACATGGTTGAAAGTGAAGGACGATGTCTTGATGCTAGCTCCAGAGACACCCCAAGCACGCAAAATTTCCGAATAGAAACAAGGAAGGCTGGTATAAAACTTTGGGTCTAATTCAGTCAGAAACAAAGAAATGTCAAAATTTAATTTCTTATATCTCCGAAGATTATAAGAACAAAAGGTATACGCGGGATGAGAACAGAGATTGAGATAGCGCTGTAAAAAGGCAAAGCGAAACGTAAGTGTTCGTGCTTGGAGACATACCAAACCAAGTCCACATTTGTTAGGTTGTTGAAACAGAATTTGCTTTCTTAAAAGATGTCGTTTTCCGGACCAAACAAAATTAATAAGCATTTCTTGGAGTTCATCCGGTATTTGCTGAGGGGGAGATAAAACTGCAAGACAATGAAGCAGTTTAGATGCAGCTAGCTGATTAGCAATAATGATACTGCCTTTGAAGGATAAACAATAAGAAAGAGAACTCCATCGAGATAGAGTCTTATTTAATTTTTCTTTACACTTTATCCAGTTGTTGTGTACAAAATTATTATTATTCCCCAGATGAACTCGAAGAAAAAGGAGACCATCACAATTCCATTTGAAATCAAGCGGCCTGTCTCTACGTTTCGACCATGATCCAGCCCACAGTCCTTGAGATTTTACATGATTAAGGCAGGCGGCCGAGGCCTTACTAAAAGTGTTATATGTATCAAGAATAATATCAAAGCCTTTGTCTTCAGTGACAAAAATTGATATATCATCAGCATATGCAGAGACTGAGACATTCATATGCGTGTTAGGTAAAGAAAAAGAACACGAAGCAAGGTTAACTTTTAACTTGTGCAGCAAAGGTTCTATGGCTATAGAATACAGAAGGCCAGACAAAGGGCAACCTTGGCTTATGCCTTTTTGAAAAGGAAAAGGCGCAGTGAGGGATCCACACACTCTGACTAAGCCCTCGGCATCATTATACAAAAGTTGAATACAAGAAATGAAAAATTCTCCAATACCCATAGCTCTCATAGTATTGAAGAGATAATCATGATCTACATTATCAAAGGCTTTCCTTTGATCCAAATTAACTACAGCAAGAGGGGTATCATTGCAATTAGAAAAGTGTACAATGTCTTGGATCAAACTGAAGTTATCGTAAATTGTTCGACCTGGAACACAATACGTTTGGTCTTCTGAAACAATATTAGAAATATAATGTTTTAGTCTATAAGCAAGTACCTTTGCAAAAATTTTGTAGTCATTATTTAGAAGAGAGACTGGTCGCCAGTTGGCAATGTCTGCCAGATCTTCCTTTTTAGGAATCAGCGTAATCACTGTCTTACGAAAAGTATGTGGAAGGGTTCCAGTACTTATGGCATATTGCAATACAGAAAAAAGATCATTTTTTTATCAAGGGCCAGAAAGTCTGATAGAATTCAGAAGAAAGTTCATCTAGACCAGGCGTTTTATTTTTCCCAAGCTGTTTAACAGCAATATCAAATTCATTAACTGACAAAGGAGCATTAAGACTTTTTGAATCTTCAGCATCAAGATTCAGTAAGTCAGATAAAATATTATCAACCGCATTATCATCAGTTGGCACACGACTGTACAAACTCTTATAGAAATTCCGAACGTGAATTTTGATATCACTCTGATCCTCTGTAATGTTACCCGAAGGGAGACGGGTACGAGAGAGTGATTTGAAAGCAGAGTTCGATTTTTCAAGACCGAAAAAATAAGCTGAGCTAGTGTCTATCTCATTAGCATATTGAAAACGTGACCTTACAAGAGCACCCTTGGCTTGATTCTTAGGAAGAATGTTTAATTCATTTCTTTGTTCAGCAAGGGCCTGCTGGATATCAGGCGTGAAGTCAGGCGAAGTTTGCAGTTTGTCGATGGTTTTAGTAATATTTAATAACGTTTCTCTCTTCTCATTGGCTAACTTGGAGCCGTACATTTGAGTGAGCGATTTATTGTGGTATTTACCAAAGTCCCACCATGATAGAATGTTAGGAAAATTGGATTTTTTATTTTGCCAGTCCGTCCAAAATTGATAAATGATGTTTCTGTAGTCAATATCATCGAGAAGAGAATTATTAAGTTGCCAAAAAGCACTCCCTCTTGGCTTCTGTGTGGGGATTTTAATTTTCAAGGAAATTGCACAATGATCAGAGAGAGTGCAAGGTAGAATATGACAAGCGTATATTGAAGGTATTAGAGGGAAAGACACATAAAAAAGATCAAGTCTGGCTTTAGAAACACCATATACACTGTGAGGATTGTTTCTATGCCAAGAGAATTTCTTTTCATGTGGGTGAAGTCTTCGTCACGCATCACATAATGTATTATGTTCAATCACTTTCTTGAGGGCAGATGATATCTTAGGTCTATGCTCATTAGGCATGCACAATCTATCCAATGTTGGAGATAGGGTACAGTTAAAATCTCCGCCAATTAAAATAACACCGTCGCTGCGCTGATTAACACGATGCGGAAGAAGACGAATGGCCTTAATAGCAAGGTTATCATCCTGTGGCATTAACACATTATATAAATGATACATGCCACTATCAAACTCAATTTTAACATATAAGATATGACTATTAAGTATAACTAAGGAATCAATGAAGCTACAGTGGTTATTCTTTACAAGGGTAGCAACTCCAGATCCTCGATTATGTCCGGGGGCACAAAATGGTTTATAGGATGACCACAAATTCCAATATTGAAAATGCTGGGAGAGGTCATTTATTTCTTGTAAAAACACAATATCAGCATCAAATGCAATGTTATCAACATAAGTAAAAACTGGGGCATTCTTCATGGCATTGGAGCAACCTCCAGTGTTAAGGGTGAGCAGCGACAGAGTCATAAAAAAGGAAAGAAAGGCATGCATGTCTACGCTCATACAAAATAAGAAAGAGGGCCATATTAAAGATCTAGATATTTGATCAATTTGTAAATCCTCTGCTGTGTACTTTTCGTAAACAGAGGACTGTTTCTCAAAGGTCTCAGTTGTCTGACAAGTCCTGGTATGTTAGAAGTAATTTTTTTTTTGCTACTTCTAGGTTTTTTTTTCCGTGCTTTAACAATCTTCAGAAATTTGCAAAGTTCCTTGGAAGAGAGGGGTCCCTGACTGGATGGGAATGAGGAAGCCCAGTCAAAGGATTCATCGTCAGTCTGTGCATCATCCCATACCGTCACGTCATCAGTGTCGGTAGTGTCTACCGTGGAAGCGGGAGAGGGTTGGGTTGGTGACGTAGAGAGTAGGACGGGAGTTGGGGAGGGAGGTTCTGAGGTCATAGGAGAGGAGATTTCCCATTATTATCTTTACCTCTAATTTTCTTTCTTTTCCTCTTCCGTTCACATTTCTCCGTCTCTTGTCCCCCCCCCCCCCATCTCTCTCCATCTCTCCCTCTCTCTCTGTTCCTCTACCTCACTTAAGTATAATACACGCATGTAAATCATTATCACAACTAGACCAGGATATAGGATATGGAACGGGAGAATTTTTTTTTTTTAATTTTTGAACATTAAAAAGTTGTCATCAACATAAACCGACCGCCACGGTATCCGGTGATCGGAAATAAGAATGAGTGAACTTTGAACCGAAAGACTGGGATTTTTTTTAAGGCGCTAAAGACTAACTGCATTATTTACATAAAATACAGTGAAAATCGTGGAAAAACAAAGCAAAATACAATAAAACAAGACCGTGCATCAGCGGATAATCTAGATCAAACCTGTTCGCAGTGTTTAGCGTGTGTCCGCCATGTTAGCCAAGCTATATCTGCATACTGCATGTGCGTGTATATTGGGTAACTTACGTTTTGCTAAGATTGTTACTATTTGCAATTGCTTTATCATATGTTTTGTACATGTCACCAAGGAACATGGAATTCGGAGTTTAGAACACCGAAGAACACGGAATTTGCATTTTAGAAAACGGAAAACTGGGGACTTTAGTCTAATTAGTAACAGTGTTGTATTTTTTTGTTTTAAAGAAATATTTTATTTCAATTCAATGAACAAATAAAAGGCACATAATATTAAGCACATACATGTAATATCAACAATATAAAGTCACAAATTCTCAAACTGAATTCAATAACGTATACATTGGATTGATTCGAATAAACTAAATTCAATAACATAACACATCATGCTTTTACATCTGATATCAATTACATGCAATGTAGGTCTATATAATACAGAAAGAATGAGACGCTGAAAAAAAAAAATCTTACATGTTCAATTGAATGGAAGTAAATTTAAAAAAATAGAAAAAAAATAAACTTAAACCTTCTCTCTCCCTTCCCAATCCTGGGGCTCTCCCCCCCCCCCCCCCTTAGATCCCACGTGACCGATTTAAGAGGAGAGGGGAAAAGAAAAGAAAAAGAAAAGAAAAAAAACACGATCTCTTCCTCCCCCCCCCCCATCCCCCTTCCTCCGCTCTTCTGTGTGTGCCCGGTTAGGCTCTGATCAATTTTAAAGGTAAAAAAAAAATAGATATACATGAAACTTAATTCAAACTTACTTCTGCCTCAGCATCCCAAGGAAATGAACTTATCCCACTTTCTAAAATGGCTTGTTAATATTCCTCTCTGTTCAGCTAATTTTCTTTCTTCTTGTTTTTCTTCTTCTATTCTTTTCTTGATCTCATTAGGAGTGGGAGGTTTTCTTTTGGTTCTACTACTGCTAAATATCATATACTTTATCAAAATTATTACATGATTTAACAACTGTTCTTCTCCGATATTTGACCCTTCTATTCAAACATGGAGCCCTTTCCAGTCTATATTTCTAATACCACGAAGCTGGAATAAGTTACCACAATCAATCCATAACATTTTTATTTTTTCACATAAAAAGAATAAATGATCATAGGTTTCCTCCTCTTTGTGACAAAAAGAACATAAATTATCTGTTGCATTTTTAAATACAAACAAATATTTTTTTTTGTGTAGATAAGATTATACAACATTTTAAATTGAAATTCTCTCAGCCTACTATTTAAAGTTGATTTACTTGGTCTCAAAAATATTATTGCGGCATTCTTTTCAGAAATATGATACATTTGCTCTAACTTTTGCATCGCCTGTGATTTTTTTGCTCTCATGTTTAGTAAAATATCATATATTCGTTTTGACGTAATATCTTGCAAGGATAGAATTCTGCCTTTGAATTGAAATTCCAAACTTAACTCACTATCGTGGCTATCTTTATTCGCATAATCACTTTTTTTGAGAGAATTTTTCCAAGCATACGGAATACATCCAAAAATTTGTATTATTTTGTTAATGCCCAATCGATCTAAACCCATTTTTTGAAGATTTTGAAAAAATTTCAATTTCCCTTTTTCATCTACAGTATGATGGAGTTTATAAGCATTCTTACGAAACAGTTTTTCGTCAAAATATGTTTCCCCATCTGAACGGATAAACTTATTGTTAAAAATCAACTCATTTCTTCTACATTCTTCTGCTTTAAGCAAGAACGTTTTTCTACTGAACCAAATCTCCATCATATCTATATAATAATCCGGCAATGAAATTTTCATTAAATTTATTGTGATATTACTATAAAATATTGGCAATCCTCCTACTTCCCGGGTCAAATATCTGAAATATTTGTTCCATCTCATATTTGGTTCCCCCAATATGAGTCTTTTAATCCACATAATTCTTTGTACCTTAATGAATAATTGAAAATCTATCATTTTGAGACCTCCTCTATTATAATCTAAATACACAATATCTCTCTTAATTTTACATTTACCCCTCCAAAAAAAATCAAAGATTAATGTGTTCATATCCTCAACTACCCACGGCGGTGAGTGAGGAAACGTATACCAATTTAGATAATACAAAGGTTTTGATTAGCTGAATTTTTCCCGTTAAAGTCAAATCTCTCTGTTTCCACCACGTTAAAATTTTCTTTATTCTACTCAGTATTTCTTTATAATTGATTCTTTCTTGACTTTCCCTATCTAATGAAAGTGTATACCCAATATCTTAATCATCTGCTCTATTTTACCTAAAGTTAATACCAAATCCGTATCTCTGTGGGGTCCTAATAACATTATAAACGTTTTGTCTTTATTCATTTTCAATCCTGATGTTTCCGCAAAAAGCTCAAAGAGCTTATCCAACTCCTTAATCGATTCAACATCTCTAACAAAAATCGTCATGTCATCTGCATACAATACTTGTTTAACTTCTGCATTTTCAAATCTTATCCCATGAATTTCCGGATCAAGCCTAATTTTTTTAGATAATATTTCAATACATAAAATAAAAAGATAAGGAGATAAAGGATCTCCTTGCCTTACACCTTTCTCAATATTAAAGTATCCTGTTGAAATATTACCATAAAAACACAGCTTTCAGCTTTTTCATATAAAGTCTTAACCCATTTACAAAACGATGGTCCAAAACCAAAGGATCCTGATACTCTTTGCAAAAAACAATGTGACACTGAGTCGAAAGCCTTCTCAAAATCAATAGCCAATAAATATCCCGTTATATCATGTTTTGTTGTGTGATAAATCATATCGTCTATAAGTCTAATGGCTTCCCCTATATTTCTTCCCTTTAAATATCCCACTTGATCTACCTTGATTATTTCATGTAAAACGTCCTTAATTCTTGTTGAGAGTACTCTTGCCAAAATTTTGTAATCCACATTTAACAATGAGATGAGTAATTTTTAATTTGTAAGGGATCTTTTCCCTCTTTATGAATCAAAGTTATAACTGCCTGTCTCTGTGAGGGCGAGAGTTCTTCTCTAATAAAAGCCTCATTTAAAGCTCCAACTAAAACATCTCCAATCACTGGCCAAAACAATGTATAAAATTCTACACTTAACCCACCATTCCCAGGTGATTTATTTAATTTCATCTCTTTTAAAGCAGCTAAACATTCCCCCTCAGTAACTTTCCCTTCACATATGTCCACCGATTCTAGTGATAATTTTGGTATCTCATGAAATAAAAAATCATCATCACAATCTCTATTCTCTTTTTTTGCATACAATTCACTATAAAAATGTTTGATTTCATCTTTTATTACATTCAAATCAAAACTTATGTTGCCTTCTATCATCAATTTCCATATAATTGTCTTTCTTTTGTTAGACTCCATTAACTGCGTAAAATATCTGGTATCTCTTTCTCCACTTTCATAAAAAGTAGCTCTGGATCTGATTTTGAGTCCCTCACCTATATCATCATAACATGCCTTCAACTCTGTCTTTTTACTCTCTAATAGATCAATTTTTTCCTTATTATTATCTGTTAATTCAATTTGAATACTATTTATATCTTTTTCTAGGTCATGAATTCGTTTTCTGCGTCTTTTAGCTTTATCCTTTGAGAATTTTCTTGAAAAATTACTTATCCTCATCTTCAAAAAGTCCCAAAATACTCTCTTATCTCTTATTTCTGTCTGATATGTTTGTTTCAAATTAATAATCTCTTCTTTCATTTGTTTTATATATTCACTATCTGTACATAAACTATTATTGAATTTCCAATAATTACCTTTAGATTTTGAGAATATAGTAGGCTTATCATAAATTTAAAAGCTAACTGCCGAGTGGTCTGGAGCGATAGACGGGACTATGTTGCATTTCAAGACTATTTGCTTTAACTTTTCGCTAATGAACCAATAATCAAGCTGGCGTTGCATAAAAGGATTAGTTTGTCTGAAAGTAAATTGTTTCCTATTACCATTCATTTCCCTCCAAAAGTCTATCAAATTTAAATTACACAGAAAATTATCGAAATTCTTATTAAATGAAGACTGAAACTGTCTTTTATTATTTCCCATGTAGTCCAAATCGATATTCCTTATCATATTAAAATCTCCTCCAATAATAAGTGGGGTACCTTGATCATGTTTTTCCTTCAGAACTTCATTTAACTTTTGTAAGACTGTATTTTGTTCTACGTTTTTCCCTTGGACCGGAAAATATGCATTAGTTATCACAAGTTTTATTCCTTGTAAAATACATTCTATAATGACATATCTCCCTTCTTCATCCGTGTTTATATCTAAAACTTGAATCTCCAAATTAGAATCAATTAAGACAGTGACCCCCCTACTATGATTTGTTCCATGACTAAAGTAGAAATTCCCATCCCACAATAACCTAAATTCGTCTTCAATTTCCCTTGTACTAAAAGTCTCTTGTAACAAAACACTATCTGCTTGTTTATCCTTCAACCAAGTAAATATTCTGTCCCTTTTCAATTTATCTCTAAGTCCTTTCACATTTAAAGATAAAAATTACATTTAACAGATGTACCATTTAAATCCATCATGGATAACGGGTAACTAAGGGGAAACAAATCCTTTCCATTACAAAAGATGGTGGGGATGACGAGGAGGAAGCATAATTTTCAAAACACCTTTCGCTAAATAGTTTACAAAAATCAAACATGTCATTCATCAAGCTTATTCTAAAAAAAGACCAGAGCCACGAGCATAGAGATAAGCGGGTCCCCTCCCCCCAAACTGAAACAAAAACCCCTGTCGCACCGAGCGCCCATCCCCTGTGAGCTATACCAAGCATCACCAAAGGTATTAGGCATGGAGTCCCTACCCCGCTCCTCTCACCCATAGAATATTATTTAACCTATAAGAAAAGAAAATCAAAATGCTGTAAAATTAATATTTTCCCAGGGAAACAAATAATTTACTTTACTATTAACAATGTAATACCGCCTTCATCCTATTCAATATCAGTCATGTGGCATGACAAAATCTCACTCAAACTTTACTTTGAGGCTTGAATAACACTGAGCCCTCACATAACTCAAATGAAGAGCTCACTAATTTTACATCTCAAAAAAGTCTTCCCCCTATTCCGCCCATGGGCATCACGCCCTAGATTTTAAAGACCTTCAGATATCTATAACAACCATAAGAAACACTATTTAACTGAATCAATTCTATTTATGAATGTCAATGTCTTACAAGTATTCGAAACATCACAATGAACTCTTGCTTCTTCTTTATACACACTTGATAATTTTCTTCAAACTACTGGAAATTCCATTGAATCAATGCACCAAGCATTCATGTTTGATACTGTATTGCATGTATATCCGTACGTTATTTAAACAATAGTTTGGCATGCGTATTCATCCATTCAATATCCATCATGTTGCATTAGAATCAGAATAAATAACTAACTCAAATCCCCGGCTCAAATCTTGCTTGGAGGTTTGAAAAACCCTATTCACTAAGCCCTCAAGTAACAAAAAATGAAAAGCTCATTAATTTAACATATAAAAAGAGTCTTCTCACTATACCGCCCATAATTTATGTACCTCACGCTTTATAGATTTAAAAGTCCTTGCGATACTTTTCGCATTCATGCCTGTGAGTGAATCACGCCTTGACTTTAATAGACCCAAAATGACGTAACCAGTTCTATTCATGAATATCAATGACTTACAAATATTCGATCATCACAATAAACTCTTTCTTCTTCTTTATTCTATGAAAGGGAGTGCACACATGGTAATTTTCTTCAAACTGCTAAAAAAAAATAGAAAATTAAAAAAAAAATCATTGAGTCAAAGAACAATCATTTATGTTATACTGAATCTTCAAAAAGCCCGTGGGTTGCCTGTATAGACTATTAAATAGTTTTGGCATGTGTATTCATTCTTCCCCTGATAGCAGAGACTGGTAAGAATGACATCATATTTACGTCTTTTTAAAGTCGTGTCATACGTCTTATTTACGTATTATATATACGTCTTTAAGACGATACTTTGCACCAGCACACGACTTAAATTAAGACGTCATATTTTTACGTCAATTTTACATCATGTTGGTCGAAAAAATCCGTCTTTATGACGTCTTTACGACCCAAAGTAAGCTCACAGACTGGTAAAAATCACATCATAAAGACGTCAAAGCTTCAAAGCTGGTTTATAAAATATTTTAGAATGTATACAACATTATGACGTTTTCTCTTTGTTAATGTTCTAGCCTATAGATCGTCCTATACTAGCCCTATATCCTAACATCCTACATCCTATACCTAACTACTGATGCTTTGTATCGACATTACTATATATATGGACTGTAGTGTAGTACTTGAAAAAAACAGTTAGAGATTACAATTTCTTGATACATTCTGAAATACCCTGCCCATGACATTAACTGAATGGTGTTCAACATGGAAGTACATTGTTCACTACGTAAGCAGTGCAATCATTGTATAAAATGTTATAATTCAAATGTTATCTTCCTTTTTTCACGAATTTTAGTCATTTCTGGTCATTCATGAATATTCATGAATCACGATATACTATCACGACGTAAAACCGATGTAAACACGTCATATTATGGTCTTGAAAAAAGCTGTTATAAAGTGGGAAATAATTGACGTAAAAATACGTCTTATTGTGGTCTTTAAAAAAGACGTTAAAAAGTGGTAAATATTTGACGCAAAATATATGTCATCTTATGTTCAAACAAAATTTGAGAAAATTTTGGTTATATAAAGACGTCATAAGGTTGTTGTAAAATAGTCGTGTATACGACATATGACGTGTGGACCAGTTTATGACCGGTTCTTGACGTCTTACAGACGTTCGTCTGCTATCAGGGTCAATATCAGTCATGCAACAGAGACAAACAATTAACTCAATAAAACCTTGCTTTGAAGTTTAAATAACACTGAGCCTTCCCTGACACTACTGCAAAACTCGTTTACATATCAAAAAGAGTCTTCCCGCTTTCCTGCCTAGTATCTGAGCGTCACGACTGAGTTTTGAAAAGATCTTCATATCCCCCGCTTCCCTGCCCATCTGAGCATAATCAATCGTGTTATAAAATAGAAACATAACAAACATCTCCCCCTAAAACCTTACTTTGACATTTGAATAAAAGCCTTCGCTTAACATAAATTATGAAACCCTTTACATGTATTTTTCTCAATCGAGAGTCTTTTCGCATTCATGCCTATCAGTGGACCACGCCTTGATTTTAATTGATCCAAAACATTCCTAAGAACAGTATCTAACGTAACCAATTCTATTCATGAATATTCAATGTACAAACAAATGTTCGAACATCACCAATAAACTCTTACTTCTTCTTCTGTCATAAGGAGCACTTTGTACTTTTTCTTCCAACTACTGTAAATTCTATTAAAACAATACACCAAAGATCATTCATGTAAACTGCATCTTCAAAATGTATATAGGTTGCCCGTAGGCTATAAAATATCGTTTTCGCATGTGTATTCATTTTTCGAAATCAGTCATATGAAAATAGAGACTGAACAAAATGACCCAATCAGACCTTTAAAATTACACTGAGCCTTCACGCAAACATTTCGTTTACACGAGAAAAAAAAAACACCTATACACTCCGCTTTCCGGCCACTCTGAGCATATCAGTCATGTTGCAGATACAAACAATTTAACAAACATTCCATCATACCTTGCTTTGAAATTGAATATTAGCCTTCGCTTAACATAGATTTTGAAACCTTTCATATGTCTTTCTCCAAATCGAGAGTGTTTTCGCATTCATGCCTACTGGTGGACCACGCCTTGTTTTTTTATAGACCCAAAACATTCAACAACAACAACAACAAACAAAATGTCTAGCGAAACAGTTCTATTCATGAATATCAATACACTAATAAATATTCAAACATCACAAATTAACTCCTCCTTCTGCTTCCTTCTATCAAACAGAGTAAACACTTGATAATCTTTCTAAAAACTACTGAGCTTCCACTGAAATAATGCACCAATCCATCATGTTTTCATACTGCATCTTCCAGATGCATGTCGGTTTCCAGTGGGTTATTAAAAATAGTTTTGGCATGTGTATTCATTTTTCACTTGCAATATTAACAAAACAAAACATCTCGATTAAACCTTGCTTTGAAATTTAAACAACAGCCTTCACTTGACACAAATTATGAACTCATATATGCATGTCTTTCTCCAAATCGACTTAGTTTTGTTTTTTTTTCGCAGGCATGACTAAAAAAAAAAAAAAAAAAAAAAACACCTTGATTCTGGTATACCTATAACATTTTTCAGAAACAATGACGTATAACCAGTGCCATACATGAATATCAAAACACTTTCAAGTATTCAGTATTCGGATATCACGATAAAACCGTTACTTCGTTTTTATTCCCTTTAATTCGCAATGTTTTTTTTTTTCCTTGTTTCTTCGAATTACTCAGGATTCCATTGAAACAATACGCCATTTATTCATATCAGTACATCTTCAAAATAGATGCGGATTGCCGTATAGGTTGTCCAAAAAGAGAAAAGTTCTGGCAACTATATTCAACTCCATTTCAATCATGTAACAATATGGACGGAACATAACATAACAACTCAAGCCTTGCTTTGCATGTAAAACCGATCCTGTATCGATCGACCAGTCGGGTTTTTCTGTATCATCTATACAGTTTTTAGTCTCGTATAAATTTCACATGCTTTTTTTTTTATTCTTTTTTTTATATTCTAGACCTAAAGGTACATGTATAAAGAGAAGAAAAAAAAAACATAACAAGAACCAAGCGACAAAACAGTCCAACGTCGACTTTCCTTCCCACAAAGTTTTCTCCTTTTTTCTCTCCCTCTCTCTCTTTCTGTTTCCATCACAAGAACGTTACTGAGTTTTTATCTTGTTTCTTTTTGGTCTTCTTCTCTGTAAACACTTCCTCAATATCTTTCCAATTACATGCAGCTTTCCTTTTCCACAAAGAGTATTCATTATCTATCTGCTACTTGTCCAAGATGATTTCTTGCCCAATTTTCTTGGTTTCAGAACGCAACGGTAATTCAATTTAATACTTATCTTAATTTTCCTCTGTCTCCATATTTCCATCTGCCTTCCTCCCACCACCACCGGCGCTGACGTTGGTCGCTCCGAGTAAACGGATAGGTATGCTACCAGACTGCTTGCTCCTTCCTCGGCATTTCTCGATGAATTCATTCCAGCAATCTGCTCGGGCTTCAACTTAAGATGAGTCTTATAGAATTCTTCCAGCACCTTAGCCACATCCTCTCCCACTCCATCATGTCCATGGTCAGTTGGCGTCGCTCCTGCCACATTCGTGCTTCCCTCCGCAATTCCCATGAATACCAAGTTTTCCCTACAAACATATACACTTAATCTGTCTATTTCCTCCTCTAATTCCACTCTATCCTCTTCCACCTGCTTCTTGATGGTCAGAATGGTATCACTTTTGTTTTTCTATGTTATTTGCATTATAGTTGACCGAGGCGATAACATCCGTTATTTTAGCCTCTATCTGTTTGATTTCTTTAGTTATTCTATTTTCCTATGCTCGAAACTCGTCTCGGAATTGTTCCATCTGTGTGTCAAGAATCTGTTTAATTGAGGGTAAGAGCTCTAATCCCTCTGAGCTGAAGTGTTGCTCTTTCCTTGTCGGCCCATCCGGGCTTGAGCGCTGCCTGAGTTTCTTATTATGTGCCATCACGCCGTAGGCCTACGTACCGCGGTAGAATTGGGGAGCGGACCGAGGAGAGGAGAGGAGCGGGCGGAGCAAAAAAAGGCACGTCCTCACTCGACGACGGTCATATCGAAGAAAAAAAAAGAAGAAAAAAAAAATGTGTGTATGACATCGATTCCTTTCGATACTGTGTGGTAAGATAATGCCCATTGCCCGAAGTTTGTAACACTTAGTGCAAATGATGTAAGGACAAGATAAAGAGAGCTATGTTGGTGTTTATTGTTGGTTTCAAACGCTTAAAATAAGTTGAAAGAAAAGTGTTAACGCAGCAAAACGAATAAGTGGAGGGGCGGCAGGAGTGAAATGAGCTTTTTAAATGGGGGAGGGGACACTAAGTCCATCAGAAATGTGAAACTCAGGCTCACAGTTGTATATTTTGCTGAAGGACTGCTCTACAAATAGCAAATCTTTACATTTCACCATAAAAGTGCTCTACAACCGGTATTTTTAACATGTGGTATTTGCATTTAACAAATGTGAAATCTTATTTCAGTGTTTTTTGTTGTATACTTTAATCAACTTGCGGAAAACAGCCCTTTCTTTCTATATCACAACCTCTTAGCTTCATCAGAATAATGGAGTTCAATCATCATAACTCTAGTTTGAGGGGAAATAATATGATGTCTGTGCAATGATATCATTGTATACTCTGTATACATCAAGCTGGCATCAGGTAAGACTACTGCAGAGCTAGCATGTTTACAGCATTGCACATTGAACTTGGGCTATTGCCTACTGCTTGTCGTAAAGATCCTTGGCATTTTTTTTAAATCACTGTTTTATTTTCATTTTTTTAATGAAAATAAGTTTTGCATTTTTATGGGACCCCCCCCCCCCCCAAAAAAAAAAAAAAAAAAAAGAAAGAAAGAAATCACTAAAACGCTTTCTTTCTAGTTTTGGGAATAGTAAGAAAGATTGCATTACTTCTCTCTTTTTTGGTCATATCATGAGTAAGACTGCCTCATACCAGGGGTTTTTACGCTGAGCCTACATGTACATGTACATGTCTATTTCTTTGTTTTTTTGTCTCTGGAAAAATTATCTGTGGATTATTCCTGAGGGTTAATAATGCTAGAGGGTAACATTCCGAGAAACTGAAAGGAAAGGGGGGGGGGGCTAATGGTCGAGGGGTTCTTGTCAGGGGGTAGTTGTCTCAAGACAATTATACATGTAGGATCTTCTATTACTATTCACTGTGATATTGCCTATACCACAGTCCTATTATACATGTATGATCTTCTATTACTATTCACTGCGATATTACCTATACCACAGTCCTATTATACATGTATGATCTTCTATTACTATTCACTGCGATATTGCCTATACCACAGTCCTATTATACAAAATTACTTTACAGTGCATCAAGAAATCTCCAAACACATTCCAGTTAAAGTGCACCAATCAACAAAAGGCATCTGTATGTTAGGGGTTCTATGTCAGTATACTTCATTCAAAATATGTGCTTCAAATATCACTTGAATGAAAAAAAATATTGCGAGCTCAAATACAATTTCAAATAACATTGAACCAGTGAGGAGAATTGACTATGTACCCAAGGCATACTCATGCGCCAGGAATTGTGATATTTACAGAATCGACCTGCCTCTTGAGTCCAACTTTTTAAGCCTAAAATACGAATGTTGGATTTTGCCATGTTTTCGACATTCGCATCCTGCGCAAATCGTTCGAGTGGTATAATTACTCGGTCTTTAGGAGGCGATAATAGGGGGGGGGGGGGGAGGGGGGGGTAGGAAGTCGAAGGTGCAGATTAAATCTTTATAAACGTTCAACGGTGCCTCTAAAATTTATTTTTAAAATGGAAATGTCAATAAATGGTTATTTTGGCTAGTAATTCTTTGGTTTATTTGTCTGTTTGTTTGTTTGTTTTGCTTTTGAGACTAAGTTTCACTTTCGTAGTATATGCTTGAAATAAGAATATTGAATACAAGTACGTCCGCTTGGAAAAGATCCTGCCTCATGCAGTATAACGCCATCTAATGTTTTACAAAATAAAAAATACAATACAAAATAAATGAGAGGTGGCTTACAAATCAATACTTGCAACGCTTGTGTTCCTTTTCTATGGCATTTCGTGTCTCATTCTTCATCAAAGTTAAAGAATAGAATCTTTCTCTTGAAGACTGTGAGTATCATTGTATAGTAATGATGTATTCACTCATTCATGTTATCCTCACCTTGACTTATAACATTGTGTAAATGGTGGACTATAATGGTTGTCGATCTAATCTAAGTACAAAAATGTTTCTCGGCCTCATTCTGCACATGCCCTCGGCTGAGTTCCATCAGCGATTTTAATATGGGTTTCCCGGCCAATTTCGCACTTTTGCCGGTTCATTTGATAAATCGTTCATTCATTTTAGGAAAAAAAAAACTCGTTTACCTTTTTTCTGTCATTCGAAAAGTCAATCAATAAGCTTTTCGAGGAAGGAATTTGACTTTTACATCATTCAAATTAGCACGCATATATAAGAATCATTGATATTCATTCGTAACTACCGAAAAAGATTACCTTTACACGTTATACAGTGGACTTAGTCTGAACCTATACATGTACAATGTCAAATCAGTCTGCACCTAAAAATCATGCTACGTTTCATATTTACAGCAGTTAGTGTAATTTATGTCTGTTCAGAGCCAGAAGGGCATTAACTAATATCATTTTATACAGACTTACGCCCTTCTGGCTCCAGCAGACGATAACATCTGTTGTTTCGCATTTTTCCCATGGTTGTTCATAAATGGCATGCCTAAAAAACTAAAAAACCCCACGTTGTCTTATCCTTTTCCTGCCTCCTCGTTACTAAACATACATCAAACCCACAGAGAGTATCCCAATCAGCATTAGAGTATGCAGAGTACTGGAACTCCACTACCAGTCGGGACTAAGTCCGGACTTAAACCCTAGTCTTGAAGCAGGCCAAGAAGTCTGCATTACATGTTCATTAAGTGTTCATATTTACTTTCATGTCTGGACTTACATGTAGTCTGGACTTAGATCTCTGCTACCCTTGTAATTCGGTGTTCTCGGGGCCATGGAAAAAAGGAAGAAAAAGTACAAAAATTGGCAGTAAGGAAATCTCCAGTACATTACATTTACATGAAGCTCCAGTAAAAAAAAAAAAAAAAAAAAAAAAAAAAAAAAGAATTTCTGTAGAGATTCTAGCATTGCAGCATTTGAGAACTCTTTATTTATGTATTTTAACATGTAGGCTTAAAGCCTTAAGCTTGAAATAAATATTTTGTCACCAAAGGGCAGCTTTCCAGCGATTAGTCAAGTCTTGATTTCTTCAGATTATCACTAGGAAATTATGTTGGCAGAGGAAATTGTGTAAAACAAAGGCACAAATCCAAACCTGGAAAGTGATATGTACTATTATCAGAATTATTCCGCAATTTGACTGTTTGTATGAGATTTTTTTTTTAAGCGTTTCTTCTTTTTGGAGGCCTTTAGTTCAAGTTGAGACAAGTAAACCACTCGTAAGCCACGAATCACCCCGCCTACATGTTGCAGCAACACTGTAATATGCATGCATCGGGTATAGACGCCACAAGATAACATGTCCAGGGCACTTTGCCCAAGCTCGCCTGCTCGCCCGGCAAAAAATCCCTTTCCACGCACTGTAGCTCTATTAGGCTCATTCAGTAGCTACATGTATGATGTAGCCTGCTGCAATCCGGTAGGAAGTGAGAGCAAAGGTCACATTCGCATACGTAAATGTAAAGCATGGTCCATTGATCTGTGTAGGAGTTGGTATAAATATGAGTGAGCGAGTGGAGGCTTACTTAGAATTCAGGTAGAGGCTAAATGAGCGAGTACTTAAAACAGTGATTTTCCTGGGTGTTATTCTGAGCTGTTGTTTATTTGGAATCAAGTGTCAGCTGAAGCTACGTGTAAGTCTGTTATTTTGTACACATCTTTCGTGAGCTATCTGGCATTTGTCAAACGGTCCATGCATATTGCAGCAAGATGAATTTTTAAATATTATTCCTCCTTTTTTTTAATTGACTAGACTCTAGAGTTACTTATTTCCAAGCTTTATTCCTACTTGTCCCCTCCCCTTGCCCCCTCCCCTTTCCCTCCCCCTCTCCCTCTCTTTCTCTGTATATTTCTTTTTTTCTTGTTTTAGTGTCACATGTACATTTTGCTTTCGTAATTCATTGAAGTACATGTACACATAGAAGCCAGTTTAATCTAGGGTTTACAGAGTTGTAATGAAATACAACTTGGTCATAATAATTGTAATTGTATGTAAATTATACATTTACTGGTATGATATTTCTTTTTTTCTCCAAACTAAGAAAGTCATTTCAGCATATATGCTTTATCCATTACTATAATTTCCAATTTCATAAGTTAACACTAGACCGTTTACTTGGTTTACTTTTCAATGGTTGGCAAATTGATGATTTCCTGTTTTCTCCAAAATTACGAAAGCCTTGTTTTGTAATATCTTAGGAATATTTGAATGTGATTCATCTTTTACTATGTATATTCAACTTATATACATGTACATGTAAGTTTACACCCACGCCCTTTACATCATGCGTGTGTACGGGCTTAAGTCGAAAGGGTGCGTGCGCGGAGCGGGATGGGAGCAGGGAGGGAACGGGGATGGCCGCACCCTTTCGAGAGAAGCCCCCCCCCCCCGGTTGTCTCGAAAGGGTGGGTTGCGTGTGGGGAGTGAAATTCACGCACCCATTCATGAAAACCGGGGAGGGGGGAGGGGGGGGGGGGGGGGGGGGCTTGTCTCGAAAGGGTGTGTTGAGTAGTCTGATGTACCAGCCGTTTTTTTTTGTTAATGTAAGAAAAAAAAAAAAGGGAAAGGAGACAGGCGGCTGGCTATCACCTGATTGGGGGGGGGGGGGGGGGTGTCCAACGATCCCCAAAATAAATACGATAGAAAGAATTCCCCTTTTCTGTCTGCTAGAATATTATGGTGGGATGCATAAAACGGGAGAAATGTATGCCCCACTCCCCCCCCAAGAAAAAGAAAAAAAAAGGGAATAGGCATTTTGTTCATGAGTATTCTTACACTCAAGAACGCAGAAGCAATCTTATGAAGCCGCTCACACACACATACACATACGCACACAGCCTCACTTGCAAATATCTTCCTTCAGTTTCTTACTGTCGCAAATTAAAGATGTGCATGAGGCTGATTTCCTAATGGAATTCGCATTTCCAAAGGACAGATGAGGCAGAATAGAAAGTCATATTTCCAGTTTATTTGAATTCAGCATGGAGGGAGGGACAACAACATGTGCACTTCAAGCAATCAAGCAATCACAAACATATTAGACAAAAAGCTTTTTTTGTGTGTGTGCATGCGTTTTCCATGCACTTTGGGGGACCAAGTCATGAACACAGACTGCAATCGGGGGACCGTTTGAAATTGAGGGACCAAAAGCCGGTCCCTCAATTTCAACTCATATTTTCGACTGATTTTCCTATAAAAGTGGTACAAAATCTGTTTTTAAGTCCAGTGTAAAAAAATTTTGACCAAAGCACTATTTTTTTTACTTTAAATCTATCCAAAAATCATTTTCGAAATTGCCAAATCGGTGAATTGTTTTTCGGTCCGTCAGTTGATGTGTGTACACATTTCTTGTATTTTACTCGATTCAGGCCCGATAAAAGCACACACCTCTAAATCTACTTCAATTGAATAGCGCCCTCTTGAGTTCTACATGTCAATACTAAGACCGTATTGGATTGCAAAATCGACTTAGCCACTGGCACTATCATTTTTGTCTTTTACTAGGAACCCGAGGATCATGATCAAATTGATTTTTAATCTGGGATTTGGCTTAATGGTACCGATATAATTATGAATATTTATAGTTTTCCATGTATCACAATACTAACAGAATCTGGAATGATTGCTAAAATCCCAATTGAAATAGTATCTATATTAGTAATACACATTTTAAGAGTTTTCTCACTGCTCATCAAACATTGATTCATTTTGAAAGTCCTTGTTATACGTCTGATTGAATAAATGAATAAGTAGATAGATAAATGAATAAATAAATGATTAAAATATATACATAGAAATATGCATGGGATAACGTTTCTTATTATGTTTCTGAAATGTATCTGATTGTTTATCGATCATGTAACAACACATGTTCCTATTCATAGCTTTAAAACTTTACTTCTTAGTGTTGTAATGGCAATAATTTTCATTGCGTGTGTAGCCTCATGTATCCATGGTAATGTTGACGGACCAGCACAAGTTCTCGGTTGCGCTGTTTACGCTTATTTGTCTCCGAAGAAGTATAGTGATTGTTTTGCGATTCGGACATAAATAAGTACATTAATGAAAGATTCATCTAGTGATATTAATAATTATATCAATAATTTTCAATGTGTGTATAACTTTATGTGTATCCGGTAACTTGATGGACCAGCACAGTTTCATGTGCTGATTACGTTTCTGGTAAAGAGAAAAAAAATTGCGATTATTTATCATGACACATGATCCTGTGACCTTTTCACCATTTAGAAAGTTTCTACGGTCCTTCTTATTGTTGTCATGGCAATAATTTTCATTGTGTGTGTAACTTCATGTATCCAAGGTAATAATGAGGGACCACACAAGTTCTTAGTTGCACTGCTTACTCTTTACCCGGTAAAGAAATTATTATGATTGTTTAGCTATCAGGCATGTTGGTTAAAAGAAATGTTAGGGCACATTCACTTTATTAATCAATATTTTTCATTGTGTGTAACATCGTGTGTCTACGGTAATATTGAAGGATCGACACAATTTCTCAGTTGCTTAATGCCGGTGAAGAAGTATTTTGATAGTTAGCGATCATACACGTACATAGAAGGATGCTATGACATATTCAGCTTATAAATAATATAATAATTATATCAATAATTGTCATAGTGTGTGTAACCTCATGTGTCCACGATCATATTGAGGGACCAGCACCATTTATCAATTGCATTACTCACGCTTTTGCCGGTAAAGAAGGATTACGATTATTTTGCGATCAGAAATGTACCTATAAACGTATTATGACATATACAGCTTATTAAAACTTTTACTCCCATTGTTGTCATGGCAATGATTTTCATCGTGTGTGTAACCTCATGTGTCCACGGTAATATTGAGGGACCACACACATGACAAAAGTTCTTAGTTGCGCTGCTTACGTTATTCCCGGTAAAGAAATATTATGATTGTTTAGCTATCAGGCATGTTATTAAAAAAAAATGTTAGGACACACTCACCTTATTGATGATAAGTACATCAATAAATGTATGTAACCACAGTAATATTGATGGAGTAACAATAACTTCTAAGTTCCGATGCTTACACTCTTGTCGCAATAGGTATAGGTTTTCGTCGACTTTTCATTCAATTTCCAAAGATGTGCTTTCAATTCGTCTCTGACCAGGGGCGTCGCTAGACTTTTTTGAATGGGGGGGGGGGGGGGGTGTAGAGGCCAGATTGCCGACTAACAATGCCACCGATTGCCGACGACCAACGTCGATAAATGCAACCTTATAAAGCCCATGAGGCATGTTCAATTGCGTGACTCTGTCATATCTTCCTTTCAAATTATATATTTGTTCACCTCACCTACCGAATTATGTTTGTTTTCCGAAAACATCCTGATTGCGTGTGTTGTTGTTTTTTTTTTCGCTCGTGGAATCAGACCCCCCGCTTACATTTCAAGTTCAGGTTTTATTTCCAACACAACAGGAGACATAATATATCTTTTTAAACAATTTCGAAACAAAAATATAGTAAAATTAACATAAATCATTTTTTTCTTTCTCTTTTTTTAAACATCAAAACAAAATAGATGTCTGATTGACGCAATGTATTAAAAAAAGGAAATTGATATTCGAAAAGAGAAATCCACAAGAAAGCAATGCTTGTAATTATATGGATTCCTCAAGAAAGAAAAAGGAAAGTAAGGAAAAGAGAACCAAAAAAGAAAAAAGAAAAGGAAAAAAATTCCTCCAAAATATGCTGGGCGAAACTATCATTCTCTCCCATTCTTCATCTCTCTCTCTCTCTATCTCTATCTCTCTCTCTCTCTAATGTAGTCTCACATACTGTTATGTTTATTCTGTGTATTATGTATCTTGAGCAGTATCTCCACCTTCCAGCACTTTGAATAAGTTGGGAGATTTAAAAAGTCATTAAAAAAAGAAGCTTGAACTTATTGTCCCCAGCTCTTGGTGGACACAATATAAGCGGGCTCATATTGGCCGACAATCTATTGTAGAAGGCTTATCTATTGAAATGGCGTAAGCAAAAGTGGGGGCGGGAAAGTGGGGGGGGGGAGGGGCGGCGATGTGGCTGGTAAGAAAGAAAGCTGCAAGTCTAACACGGAAGTTTATATGCGTCTCTAAAACATAACTGCATGCATCGGGGGAGAGATGTTTTGACGAAATATCCCGTTACTACGTATTTTTCTCATGATATTAGGTTCATGAACTATCCCGTCAGTTCCAAAATGTACGCATTTCCATGAGTGGTAAAAACGATGATAAACTGATAAACGTAGAAACATTTAATTTTCATTTCTCTTCTCCTAGAGCATTTTTTTGAAGTCCATCAACAAACCACTATATTTTTTATATAGTGGTTTACCAATAGTGACAAAGGTTAAACAGCTAGCAAGTTTGAAACAACACTACGCGTTTCATGAAGAACAGTACCAAACTGGACTTTTTTTCTCTCTTCAGGGTCTGTCTACACTTTTAATCAAATAATCGGAATGGATACTGTATTCAAATACAATCTAGTTTTGTTTGTTTGTTTATTTTTATTTCTGCGTTTTGATATTTACATGTTTAAATAAACATCACATCATAAGGAAATTATGTATAGTATATGATGAATATCATAGAAACTATTCAAATAAGAATGCAAAATATGATACTTTTTATCAAACAAAAGAGCTTGAGAACGCAGGAAACCGCCTTCGTAGGTGATTAGGCTGGAAATGTATGGTTTTCCTATGACTTTCTTCTGTTCGTTCGTCCGTCCTTTCCTCGTTCCTTGTTCTTCCATTATGTCTATCTGACTCCGAAATCTATAGTCGTTGCGTCTTGTAATTCTTCTCTCTCCCCCCCCCCCCTTTCCCCCTTCTTCCTCTTCCTGCTTCTTCTCCTCCTTATTCTTCTTCGCCATCACCCACTCTAAGCTTGTTCTTCGGACGAACTGAAGATAAACAATTACTTTGACCACTATCAGTTTGCTTTGAAAGGTATGAAAGTTGTTTTTTCTTTAATGAACTGATGGATGATTTATTTTTATTTAAGCCAACCGGCTGACAAAAAAGTTTCATAAAACGCTCAGTAATAATTTGTCTTAAATTACAATCAACCTTTCAAGTATTCGATACAGGTAAAAACTGCGGGACGTAAGTACAATTATTGGTAATTTACACTTATATCTGAAATGATTTTAACATCATCGAAGCAAAAAATTCAATGAAAAATAACAGATGAATGAAAATTCACTTTATGATTTGATAAGGGGCTATGCATTAAGTGATGGTACCATGTCCTTCTTTTCTTATTTCCCAAGGATCTTCCTTCCGACAATTCGTTTGCAAAAACAGAAATTGATTAAGTAATTGCAAAAATCGTTTTCAGAATGTTGAACCTTCGAGAAAATGAACCCTCTTTCATGATGAGCACAATGGACTTGAACATTTCGTGTTTTTTAATTGTTTGACTCTTTCTCTCATTTACCTCTCAGGCTCTCTCTATGTTTGACTCTATTTTTTTCCCCTTCTTCTTTTCTCCCATTCCTCTTTCTATCTCTATTTTCTGTCTCACCCTCTTTTTTTAGTTTCTATCATGCTCTCTCTCGCTTTGATTTTTTTTTTACATGCTCTGCATCTTTCTGAGTCTAGTCACTCCCGCTTTCCTATTAATTCCCTCTCAATTTTTTTTTTACTTTTCGAGGGCGTAGGCTCGGGGTGCATTGGGTGCACATACATGTAGTCCCGCTGAGGCATGCAGCCTCGCTGAGTTCCACTCCTGGCAAGCAAAATAAATAAATGAATAAAAAATGCACCCTTTTTTCTGCCTTCAACAGCTTTAAATGCAAAGGGCACAAAACCTGGGACGCATTTTAGTTCCATATCTCCAAGATGTGCACCTCCTTATGCCTAAATCACCCTAAGCCCTTGCTTTTCAGATTTCCCATCTTCAATTTTCTCCATTTCGCTTTCGGTATCTCTTTTTCTTCTAACCTTTATTTTTCTTTCCGCGTTTATTTCTCGCTTTTCCTCTCTTTCTTTATCTGTCTAAATTGTGTTTTTTTTCCTCTCTCTCGTACTTCATTTCTCCTCATTTCTGTTTTTCTCTCTGACACACCGCTCTCTCTCTCTCTCTCTCTCTCTCTCTTTCTCATATGTCCTTCACATTTTACGCATTATTGTTTTTTACAATCTTGCGCATATGAAAAAACAAGGAA
This sequence comes from Echinometra lucunter, assembly GCA_029962745.1. NCBI lineage: Eukaryota > Metazoa > Echinodermata > Echinoidea > Camarodonta > Echinometridae > Echinometra > Echinometra lucunter. The sequence goes on along the minus strand of JAPZVO010000117.1, from coordinate 25,126 downwards.
TTTTGACATTACTTATTGCAGTGGTGATTTCCACCCGCCTTCCGCCAGTTTTAATAAGACTGCTGATTCCATAATCATTAAAGAAGCTCCAACTTATTGTTGCTGCCTCTCCAAGACTCCCGCTAAAATTGAAAAGCTTGAGACACAAGAGGATAAGAGTTCAGATTGACCGACAACCTTTTGTAGTAGGCTTATCATTGAAACGGCGAATGGAAGGGGGTGGAGAGGTAGTTTAGTATAAATCTAGCTGAAAAGCTGCGCGTCGTCTCCTTTATTCATATCAAAACAAAGGAAAAGAGACAAATTTCGGTCAGTATGTTTCTATGGTCATAATGTACGTGACTGTGCAAAATGAAGAACATACTTACAAAACATGATACTTACATCATAAAACATATTGGCCTACCTGACTGACCCTTGAGAACTTTCAAAGATCGAGTAACAAAAAAAAAAAAGAGTAAGGAGAAAAAACAACAACAAACAACTTGGCAGTGTGTATCTAAAGCATAAACTTTGATACTTATAATAAATGGATATATTCGGATCTCATACCAGAACTCCCTAAATCAAGAAATAGGAAGATCTGCTTGTAAGGGGTAAATAGGGTATATTAAATTATATTGAATTGTTTATTTTTCTTTCTTGGGAAAGTATACTACAGTCGGTAGTACTTTCCGACAGGGGCAGGGAACTTTGCAGCCCTTGGGGCTTTATGGTTTTGCTATCCACTGGAATGACCAATTTACTATAGTTTTTTTTTTATGAAAACCAAAAATGATGGGGCTGCTGCTGCCCCCCCCCGTCTTAATGTCCTCATTTTCTTTTATGATGCATCTGTTTCTCTTTCATGGCACGTGTACATTACGTATTTTTATTTGCATTCTCTGTCCAAAGGCATAAAAAATTCAATCTGTACAATGCTATTATCATCTAGAGATCTTTCATAAAAGCTTCTTCATTCATTTTTTCTTTGTCTTGTTTAGTATATCCTCGTGCCTCCGCGTCCTTGTCACGATTCAAAAGTTGCATCTTGTACCGTTCTCCCCTCCCCCTCCCCCCCCCCCCCTCTTTCTACCGTCTGTGCTATCTCCTTTCTATTTTTTTCTTTCTTTACTCTCTGCCGACCTTCTTTCCCATCCGTCTCATATTCGTTCTTCATCTTCTTCCTATTTCTTTCTCTTTTTTTCCCTTATCTATTTGGACCACTGATCTCTACAGTGATTTGGACCCAACTACCAAAAAGTCCGGTTTCGCTTCAGTCCCCTTCCTAATATGAATACAAAAACCGTCGAATTACGTGTAGTGGTATATGAGTGTAAATGATTTATGTTGTGGTATATATGTTTTGTTTAGTTTTTAGAATCAAAATGAATTTAATTGAATAAGCAGTATTTTATAGGTACTTTGCACTCAAATTATTTTAAATACAGCTGGGAAAGTAGTAGCATTGTACCTTGATACTATTGGAATGTAAATTAAAGTATCAATGTTGAAGGTTATCGGCACATTGTGTTTTCACACATTTTACCCTAAATCCTGTCTGACAAAGGATCCGTCATAACTACTACAATACAATATGATAACATTTTGAAACAAAGTATACTCAGGAGCGGTAAAAGGGGTGATGTTCGTTATTCTGAAGGTCCTTATTTCAAAGGTTCGTTATATTCAGGGCATGGTGGCCCATTTGATAGAGCGTCCGCCTCTTGAACGGGAGGTCGTGGGTTCGATCCCCGGCTGAATCATACCAAAACTTACCAAAATGGGATTCTACCTTCTAGCCAGGCGCTCGGCATATAAGAATGGAGAAGGGTAATAATAACAAATTATGTATGCAGGGCCCGCTGGAAGATTAGCTCATAGCTAAAATGGTTACCCTGGGTAAACAAGGGTTATTATTATTATTATTATTATTATTATTATTATTATTATTATTATTATTATTATTTTCATCATCATCATCATCATCATTATACACGCAAATTGCGTATACCTAGATGTTCGTTAGAGTCCGAAAATAACCTAAGAACTAACGAACCTCATTTAACATGGGTTGCTAAATTTTCGGACTAACGAACCTCCGAAATAACGAAAGTTATTTCATTTTCGGACTAACGAACTCTATTTCTTTTTCAGGACAACGAACCTTCGGAGTATTCGAACCAGGGAAATATAAACTAGGAACCTTCGGAATAACGAGCTGTAATCCTGTAACCAGCTTTCATTTCCCTGCTGTAACAAAAACAAACCAAAAAAAAAAAAAAAAATAGACATGAACTTGAAACATTCCATTTCCTTTTTCCTCCTATAATATGTATATATTTTTTTCTCTGCCGAGTCTGTCTGCAGTTTGAATCAAACCATAATCATGATCAATACTGTATTGAAATGCATCAATTCAATTCGTAATATTGCAGTCAACTTTACACGAATCTTCAAGGTAAAGAATGAAGGACTCTTACATCGCAGATGTTTTACTTTTCTAACATTACTAAATCAAAGTAAACTGAACAGATGAAATCATCGTGTGAAGATCACGGGAAGAAGTACGAGTGAAATGATGGTTACATTATGGTTCTTTTCATATTTTCAATGGAGGATTTTCCCGATAAGAATTTTTTTCTGAGATTAAGAAAGGGTATAAGTAACTGCGAAAATGTACTGCACCTTCGGGATAATGAAATCTCTTTCATTTACCAGGATAACAGGGCCTCCGACCACCGGCATGGAAAATGTGTTTTATAATAATATTGTGAACTTTACTTATAGGAAAAGGATTGCTACTGAAAATGTGCTCCATATTGAGAGAGGAAAATCATATGAGAACAAGGGCAATAAAAGAAGACGAAAAATTGAAATTGAAAAAAAAAAAGAAAAATGGAAAAGCATGGTTGTATAACCATGAACGCAGTCTCTCAAAATTCGGAGCAATGAAATGGAAAGAATAACAAATTAATTTCTGGAAGTCAGTTTTCTACTCCTGCCTAAGATGTAAGTACCCCTTGCTTCCGGTGTGCTCTGTTCCTATTTTCTTCGGCCTTAATCGTACTGCAGTACTACTAGAGGAACTATATAAAAAAAGTGGAAAGTTGCTCTTCATTAACTGATAGAAAAATAAGAAGACAAGAATAAGGATTGGCAATACGAAAGAAAGAATACGAGGTAGATAAACTGAACTTTAAGGAAACTATAAGCCTGCAAGGAAGGGAATAGTGGAAAGAAGGAAGAATGGAACGAGTGCGAAGATGAACTGTGGGAAAGTAATAAGAGAGGAATACAAAACAATGAAAGAAAGGAATAGTATGGAATGATAGGAGTAAAAGTGTAAAATTGAAAGACTATTGGCCAGGTTAACAGTGATAAAGATTTTTTTTTCTAAATCACATGATAGAAAAAGAGAAGGTAAATAAAGGATAAAGGGATAGAATAAAGTGTAGAATTCTGTTGTTAAAGACGGACATATGAAAATAAAGTTAATGAAACTGAATAGGATGAAAATTATAAGGATGGATGGAAATTAGAAAAAAACAAAGAATTGTGGGAAACAAAGAAATTATTATGTAACGGTAAAAAGGAAAAGAAATACAGAAGCAGAGAATATCATTAGTCTTATGGAAATTGTGATAAAATGCACCAGAAAAATGAGGATAGATGGGGAAGAGATGAATTGCCGAAGAATATAGAATTACAGTGAAGAGAAATGAAGGCGGAAATGAAGGGATAGAAAATATCTAAGATGTACATGCACATGTCGAAGAGCTGTATTCTATCAGTTAATGAAGAACAGCTTCCAACTTTTTATTTTTATAGTAGATTTCCCCTCGCACCCGCCTTGAAGACAACACTGAAAAAGGATTGTAAAGAAATCGATGAAAAATTGGCTCAGCGAGCCGCGACACGAGTGTTTTTCCAGCGCGCCGCGCCGCTCCCCGCCGCGACCCGAGTGTTTAGTAAAAGCCTTCCCGTTTTATGTCATCTCTCATCCACCTCGCTAGCGATCTGCCTGTTTTAACTCAAGCACTTTTAACCTTCAGACGTCATTATTTATTTTTGTGTCTAATCATGATAGTGACAATAATGATGAAAATGAACATATGTGTAACTTATAAAACATTTTCTGAAATGAGCGAAGGATGCAACCCACCCCCGATGGGGCCCGACCCACAAAAATTTAGTTTCTTGCTTTTTATAAACATTTTAAGATGATTATAATTGATAAGTCAAACCATTTCGTTTTGTTTCAGTTCGCTGTTTTGATACATGTGTCATGTTAATTTATATTGATAGTGGGCTAAAATGTAACTTTATTATGTGTGGGTCATGATAGTTGACACTATGAACATGACGAACAAAGAAAGCGGACAAAATAAACAACCCCTCATTCTACCTTTCACAACGGTTCTGGTAGTCAAAAGAACATCTCTTCACTGCTATTTTCTAAAATATGTGGAACAGGTGTGTCACATGCATATTCACCTGGAACTACATGATTAAACATAATAGCTGTGAAGGGATGTTCTTTTGACTACCAGAACCATTGTGAAGGGTAGAATGAGAGGTTGTTGATTTTGTCCGCTTTCTTTCTACCATGTTCATAGCGTGACACTATCGTTTTGGTTTTCACATGTATCTACGCACTGCTACCAGGGCATAGACTCAAGACATTCTTTTAGAGGGTGAATAGGGCGTCCATTGCTCAAGCACTGTCATGATAATCCCCGGATAAAGGAATTCCAATCAAGTCATCTAAGTTCTCTGTAGAGACAATGCACAGAAAGTGAGACGCCAGGTAGGCACACTAAATACCCATTGATAATAGCCATTGATGACGACAAGATGCTATTGCTCCATCCTGCACGCAGTGTACTGCCTGCATTTATGTTACTTGGTATCAAGGTACACCCGAAGAAGGTCCGTTTGGAATTATCGTTGGTCCTACTCGTAGGATCCATGGAATTATGCACATGTATTCATTTTGTGCCCGATTTACCTTCGCCTTCTCCTCCTTTGCTTCTCCGATTTGCAACCATTCAGACCGACATATGATGTTTAAATTAAAAAAAAAAGAGAGAAGAGGAGGAAAAATTGTGTGTAATATAATCATGTATCATATACTCCCCCCCCCCCTCTCTCTCCCTCAAATTTTCTTCATTCCCACCTTGTTCCATAAGCATGCTCTCTCCTCTTTTATCTATTTTATTTTCTCTCTCCTCCTTTCTGTCTAACTTAAATTTTAGTAATTACCTGCACCTTGGTTTATTTACTTACGCCAAGTCATTTTGTTATTGTCATTGTATTGCAATTATTTACATTTTGTTAGGTTTTGTTATCATGCTCAATATTTAGGAATTTGATCTGAATCCAGCTTTTAGCTACCGCAATATTTTTCTATTTAATAATCTACTTTAAATGAAATAAAAAAAGACGTGTCGTTACTTTTTGTAGACATAATCATAGAATGCACTTCCTTTAGGACTGGAATACATTTCACACTGGAAACAAAAACGAACAAAAAAAAAAAAAAAAACGCAATGCTTTTAGGCGTAACCTCAACACATTAAGAAGGGATGTTCTTCCTAAACGACCATTTGCTTTTCATATTTCCGATAATTGTTACTTTTGAAATCCAAGTTTTCCGAGATCGAAATAAGGTAAATAGTTTGTTTAAATGAATTTAAGTATAATAGTGATCCCTTTTTCATTTCATAGGAAAGTACGACCCCCCCCCCATTTGTTGTTGTTGTTGTTTTTTTTTTTTTTGAATTGCGAATATTATAGGAAATGAGAGTCCATTGAAATTGCGCACTCTCTTCCATGTCTTCACATTGTTCTTTGGAATAAAAGACTTATATAAACAAAACAAAAACAAAAAAAAGAAAAGAAAATATGCTTTAAAAACCAAACCCAGCATCGATCCTGCAACATGCGGGGTCAATGGGATGGAAAGATAAGCATACACATTTCAATGACAACTTTCCTATGATCATGATTTTATCTTATTAATTCTTATTAATTCACAACCCTTTTATTCTAACCCCGTCTTTCCCTTAGTTTTCGATGGCTGAATCTCCTATGCGTACTATTACTGCTTCAAACGAAGATGGGTCTGGTATAAATTCCTCTCTAAATTATGATCTTGAAAATTCTTATCCCCTGTATGATAGAGAAGGTCCAGTTCACAGTATAAATCAACTGAACAATGAAATGATCGAGCTCCAGCTTGACTTTGATGCAAATAACGTCCTTGTAAATAATATATCTTCTGATTATGTTCTACCACATCAATTATCCAAAAGTGTTTCAGTCAGCTGTCAAAACAAACTCTCCTTACTCCATCACAATGTACGTAGTCTCAACAAAAACTTTGACCACTTCCAGTTATTTATTAATGATCTAGATGGAAATTTGTCAGTAATTGGTCTGTGTGAAACTTGGTTTACTGACTCTCCTCCAACTTTATTTTCAATAGAAGGATTCAAATTGATATCAAACAATAGGGAAGGCAAAACAGGAGGTGGGGTTGCCTTTTACATGTCAGATAAGTTGAATTTTAATACAAGACCTGATCTAACATATATGAATAAAGATATCGAATGTATGTTTATCGAATTAAAGAATCATGGTGACAAAAATATCATTATAGGTGAAGTCTATAGACCTCCAAATGCCGATTTTTACTGAGTTTATAGCTATTATTCAGGGTATATTAGCTTCACCTATTCTAAACAACAGGCCTTGTTTTATCATGGGAGATTTTAATCTGAATTTATTTCATTATCAGCAAAATTCAAATTGTAGGGACTTTTTAGATATCCTGCTCTCTCATTCTTTTGTCCCTGCCATTACGAAGCCTACCCGAATTTCCGATCACTCATCAACCCTTAAAGATAATATCTTTACTAATGTACAATTCCCTGTCCTCTCTGGAATTATTGTCTCTGACCTGTCCGATCATTTTCCAGTATTTTCCTTCATTTCGGATATAAAACATTCGACTCCAACGTGTAATAGGAAACAGAACAAATTTCGAGTATTATCAGAGAACAATCTTGACAGATTCAAAGAAAAGCTTTCATCTATCAACTGGCAACCGGTATACAACATTGGAGACTCCAACCTAGCATTTGATAAATTTATTGATATATTCTATGAATTGTTTGACGCCACCATACCCTTACAGCGTCCTGCCCGGATAAACTATAAAAAGGTGCCAAGATCCCCCTGGATCTCAAAAGCTCTTCTTAGGTCAATAAACAGAAAAAAATAGACTATTTTATAAGTACAAAGGCAATCCTTACGAAAGAAACAAAAACAGATATACTCATTACCGGAATAATTTAACTTCTTTACTCCGCGTAGCAAAAAAGCAATACTATTCAAATCAATTCCATTTATTCAAGTCTGATATCAAAAGTACATGGAAAATAATCAACAAAGTTTTAGTTAAAACAAATAACAAGTCTGACTTTAGTAACATTCATGTTGATGGTGTACATATTGAAAACCAAACTTGTGTGGCCAACGCATTTAATTCATTCTTCGTAAATATAGGCCCCAATCTTGCCCAAAATATATCAACATCAAAGTCACATTTCCATTCCTTTTTACGAAATAGAATTTCACCTTGTTTATTTTTTCTACCTGTCCACGAAACGGAAGTTATTGACATTGTAAGTAATCTCAAGCCCAAGAAAAGTTGTGGATATGACGGTATAACAAATGTTTTATTAAAAAAGATTGTTCATGAAATAGTTCATCCCTTAACACATATCTTCAATTTATCCCTTACAACCGGCACTGTCCCGAACAAAATGAAGATTGCCAAGGTCATACCTATTTTCAAGAAAGGTGACCAACAAAACATAGGAAATTATCGCCCTATATCTCTCCTAACTAGCTTCTCTAAAATTTTAGAAAAAGTTGTTTATTCTCGGCTCATCACCTTCTTAAATAAAAATGATGTTCTCTCCGAGTCTCAGTTCGGTTTCCGTAAACAGCATTCAACGACCCACGCGCTTCTGCTATTTATTAACAAAATTGCTAGAGCTATTGACTGCAGGTCTCACACCGCGGGTATTTTCCTGGACTTCTCCAAGGCCTTCGACACCATTAATCACGATATATTGTTGTATAAGTTGTCTCACTATGGCATTCGGGGGAAGGCCTTGGAGTGGTTCAGGAATTACCTTATCGATAGAAAACAATATGTTTGCTTTAATGACGCTGAATCAACCCTTCAACCTATTAATTGTGGTGTCCCTCAAGGCTCTATTTTAGGCCCGCTCCTCTTCATTTTAAGATCAATGATCTACAAAATTCATCCTCATTATTATCGTTTATTCTTTTCGCTGATGACTCCAGTATTTTTTGTTCCCACCATAACCCAGATACACTTCTGAACATTGTGAATACTGAACTAGCATGTGTTTTTGACTGGATTCAAGCCAACAAATTATCCCTTAATATAGATAAAACAAATTTTATGCTATTCAGTAATTCTGTATCAGCTTTGCCAGGTACTATACGAATAGATAATAAAAACATCTCCCAGGTTGAATCTACCAAATTTTTAGGTGTCTATATAGATAGCAAGCTAACCTGGAAAGTTCAAATTGATTGTTTATGTAAATTGTTGTCACGCAACTCGGGTGTAATGAAGAAGTTGAAACCCTTCGTACCTTCTTATGTTATGCTCATACTTTATTCTGCCTTAATCTTGCCTTATCTGAATTACTGTATACTTGCTTGGGGAAATAGCTCCATAACCCTAATTGACAAAATAGATGTTGTGCAAAAACGGGTAATAAGAATAGTTAATAACGTGGGTTTCCGTGCACATATAAATGAGCTCTTCTATAACTGTAATATTTTAAAGATATCAGACTTGTACTTATATAATCTTGGAATATTTATGTATGAACTCTCGAAAGGTAATTTACCAGATGCCTTTGCCCCTTTCTTTCAACGCAACTATGCTTTACATTCTTATCCAACCAGACATATAAACCACTTTCACCTTCCCAAAACCCGCACTGTTTTTGCTCACAACACTTTCACCTTTACTGGACCTAAATTCTAGAACAGCCTGAATAATGAACTTGTTGACAGCCCTTCCATTAATTCCTTTAAACGAAAACTAAGGTGTTACCTCTTGGAGAAGCACATGGATGCACTTGCTCCAAGTTATTAATATCATTATTGCTATGTTCGCATGTAATGCTGGATCGTACAGGTGAATGTATGAAATTAGTTTTGGTTTACTCTACATACCTTAGTTTGATTTTCCGTCTCGCATTGCATTACACACAATCATCATAATTACCTATGTTTCTCTTACGGGAGCCTAATCTATACAAGCTATGCTTTTTATTTAGGCTCCCCACTTTTTTTTTACATTTTCTATTTTGTTAATCCATTCGGAAATATTTCTTTCTTACCATATGATTTTGACATGCATTATATTTTTGTCAAATGTGAATGATGTAAAAAAAAGTAGAACAAATAAATTCAATTCAATTCAATGATTGATCGTCCCTCGTGAGCTCTATGTATGCTCATTTTCTATTTTCTTCGGCCGTCACTTGCATGCAATTCCTCATATCTCCGTGCTTATCGTGTCTCTCCCTTCACTATCTTTCACAGCCCCCCCCCCCCCCTCTCTCTCGAAAAAAATCGGGAGGGTAAAGACTCTTGTTGAAGGGACATTCGTGGGAAATGGTTCTGCATGGGGACGAAATTTCAGGGGGAAGATCAATTTTAATATGAGGCCTTCTCCGATGCGCTCTTCAAACGGTTTCTTATTTTCCTACGTCAGACACCCCCTTGCGAACTTGAAAACAAATCCCCTCCCCGCTTTTCATCTGATCAACTCTAAACAGTTCTGTTTAGAGTTTTTCATTCTCTTTTTTTGTAAAATGTAATTTTCTACCGAGTATTTTTTTTTGTTCCGCTATCTTCTTCCTTTCTCCTCTTTTGGTTGAAGTCATTTTCTTTCATAATTATATTGGTAACAAATGTTTCTCGTTTCTCTGTCTTATACTATACCTTCCATCCTTCTCCTGCTCTCATTTTTATTTTCTTATTTTACCATTATCAGATTATAACGCCTTTTTGATATCTCACTTTGCATTTCTCCTTTATAAAGCACACCTCCAGCTGAATTTTTTCAATGAATGTAAGATGTTCGCCATATAACGTTTTCTTTTGCATTTCTAAAGCCGTTTGAAAGTTTATAAAGTATATAAATGAGTTTTTTGCCGCGATACGTCCTATCTTTTTCTTTCTTGATTTGCTCTCATCATGACCTGACATTTCTTTTTTCCCTCTTTCCCCTCCTGGTTTGAAATCACACATCAATTCAATGATTATTATAAGACTACATTATTTTTTTCTTTTATCGTTTTGCACCTTCAAGATGAACTGAAAGGCCGACAAATTTACACGACTTTTGCAAGAGTATGCCTGTAGTTTCCTTCGGTTGTACAATTTTTCTTCATCTAAACACAACTAAAGACTTCTCAACACAGTTTTCTCCTTTCTCCTTGTTCTTCCTCTCCTTCCTCTCCGCCTTTTTATCTGTAACGCCATTTTCTTCTCTGCCCTATTTGAAATAACCTACACTGATAATCTGATGTTTTGAAAAAGTTAAAATTAGCACTGGCAAACCCAGACCAGGTGATTATTTTTAGTTCTTTTATTAACGTTTGTCCCCCCCCCCCCCCCCCCCCCCCCCCTCGTTTTACAGCACATCAGTTTTTTGACAGAAATTTGTCTCTATTGCCATCGTGGTTTTAGTCGACCTGTTATCATTTTGAAAGCGAATTGCATGAAGACGAAATTTGACTGTTCCCCTTTTTTCAACCGCCAGCGTTATAATCTCCTCCACAATAATTGACACCAAACTTATGATACGCCCCAGACACGAAAACACCTATGTCGCTTCATCTTTTTCTTCTTTTCTCCTTCTTATTTCTTCTTCTCCTCCTTCTTCTCCTCCTTCTCCTAATCTTGTCGACCCGCACTCTTTTAAACTCTATCGTTCCTTCAAGCCAACTGTTACAAGAATTAATTGACGGAAAATTATCTTCTCAACGTGCATTTACCCGAGTTTGGCTAGAGTGCCTCCTTCATTTCTTTGTTCCACTTTTAAAAATGGCTAATATTAACCATTAAAAAAGTGGTGTGGCTATACAAGTTTATGTTCTCCATCCTAATCATCTTCTTGTTGTCCCAGCTCCTTTTTTTTTCTTTCACCTCGTAAAAGAAAAAAAAAAAGGAAAGAAGTGGCAGTCGGTTTGTGAACTTAGAACTTTTGATGAATGAATGATTTTTGTTTTTTGTTCTCTACTAAAGAAAATACCCGTAATCACTGAAAACCAATTTTGTAGCGCTTTTAAATCGATCTTTCTTTTGAACGTACGTTTTTTTAGACACTGATGCAAAATGAAAAGAGCATGATCATGAACAGAATAATGGTTATCTTCACTATACCCTTCTTAATTTTAATTTCAATAAAATGAATCCGTAAAGTCAACTGCCTTTTGAAAACCTGTTTTTATGCCTCCGCCCACCGTAGGTGGTTGCCGGAGGCATTATATTTTCGGATCGTCCGTCCGTCCCGTTTTCGTTCTCGCGATAACTTAAGAACCGTTTGACGGATCAACTTCAAACTTGGCTCGTGTATGTATATGGGATAGACAATGATCTGATTAGATTTTGGAGTCTCAAGGTCAAAGGTCAAGGTCATAGAGGTAATAATACACATAAAAATGGCTCGTTCTCGGATAACTTAACCATTTGACAGACTGGCTTCAAACATGGCTCATGTATGCACATGGAAGGAACAATGATCTGATTAGATTTTGGGGTCACAAGGTCAAAGGTCAAAGGTCGTAGAGGTCATTATGTACATAGAAATGGTTCGTTTTCACCATAACTCAACAACCATTTCACTGATCAACCTCAAACTTAGCACATGTATGCACATGGGAAGGACATTGAGCTGGTTAGATTTTGGGGTCTCTAGGTCAAAGGTCAAAGGTCATAGAGGTCATTATGTATATAGAAATGGTTCATTCTCGCGATAACTCAACAACCATTCGATAGATCAACTTCAAACTTGATTCATGTGTGCATATGGGAGGGACAATGATCTGATGAGATTTTGGGGTCTCAAGGTCAAAGGTCAAGGTCAAAGATGTCATTGTATAAATGAATATAAATCAACATGAAGTGCCATTTATTTCTGATTTGGTAATGGCGGAGGCTTAAAGTTCGACCACGCGTGGTCGAAGATTCTTCTAGTCTTGCTCTTATTATGTATTTGTATTTGGATCTCTATATCTTTCCTTTAAAGTATTAAAAGAATAGAATTTGTTTGAATAAACTGTTACTGCCTGTTTGTGCAGAGGATTGAGTCGAAAATGCAAATGCATGATACTCTTTTGAATTTTTAATACATGTACACGTTGTGATCTTTTTTCCTTGAGTAATAATACACTATCAAAGAGCATTACCGTAATGCTGGATATTATAGTCGAAATTAATGCTTTAATGCTCTGTCAGTCTTTTCTGTCCTTGATAGCAGAGGAAATTATAGAATACTTTACCTGTTTGTTTATAAGCAATACATCATGAAAGAGCATAACTGGGCGATACTTAGATTTTCTTAGATAATAGAATTGTAGGATTTGCCTCATGGTATTCATTCCATATCCTTCACTGATATATAGCATGTAACCTTCGTGTACATTGCTCTCCCACACTAAACAAATATATTCTCTGATATTGCCAACAATTACTTTAATTTTTCGGCTCAGTGAATACATGCAGATCTAAATTGATTGACCACTGACTTGCTTCATATCTTTTGCTCTGCCTACTACGAATAATTATTTTGTTATTGTCCAGTAAAGTGTTCTCTACAGTCCCTGTAGAGAATGCTTTAACTATATTTATAGAGTGGGCGTTGTGAACCTAATAGTACATATTATAATAGTCCTACGCACAGAGTGTTTTGTTCAGCCATGATCTTCTAATATGGTTTTCATGATATACAAACTTGGGCTGGCATGCCTATGAAATTTTAGGCTGCCCACAACTTTTGGGTGCAGGACTGAGATTGTCTGGGATGTATTTGTTATCAAAGTAATCAAATTGTGTTTATAGATATCACTGCAAATTGTTAAAAATTGCTTAAAACTACATAGGCCTACCTCTGATAACTACCTTTATTGTATTCTCTTACTCATTTAACACCATGTGTATGTATACAGGGACTGAAGACAGGATGTTACATTTCCGTCTCAGTAGAATTTGAGACGGAAAATTTTATTTCCGTACTTGCTTTTGTCAACAGGAATGGAATAAGCTTGAATTTCATCATGGCAGGAAAACGGAAGGCACATGGGTGGTTAGGGTCATAAGAGGTGGTAACTTATGAGATCATTAAAGTCATAGTCTTATCACTCTGTATCTATTTCATTTGTATTTGTGAGGAGTGGGTGTTCATACATGTAGATAGCTGTTACCATGAATGCAATCTGGAGTATTGATGTTCTGTATTCCCTAGAAATCAAAGAGCTAAAATCATATCCCTACAAAAATAATATACATGTAAGTGATTGTCAGTGGGAATTCTTTTCTCAGGGAATTGTTGAAAGAGAAAGAAAGGAAAGGTTATGTACAGTACTGTATATGCATATTCAACTGAAGTACTATTAGAGGTGTGTCTTGCACTCTTGCACTGATAGCTATATCTGTCCTACTGAATTGTCATGTAGGAATCCCACCATTGGCTGCTAATTTTAATACCAAGCAGGGTTATATTAGCCAATCGGCATGCCTGTTCCATAATCCTCTTTACTGTGAACGTGTTGAATACTGGTAGCACATTAATTGATGAAGGTTGAGATTTGGCTGACATTTTGTGTGGGTAGACTCTCCTGTAGTAAGATCAATCAATCAAACTTTGAAGTTTTGGCCATGCGTTTCACTGACTAGAAAGCTTACTGCCAATTTCTGCCTTGATTATGACAAATTGTATGGGGTTTATCTTCCCAGAGTTTGGTAATAAAAAGTTAATGATAAAAAGACAAGAGGAGATAGGATGAGGTTCGAGTCTGAGACACGTCTTAATTCGGACGGTGACGTAAAAGGCCGGTCCCAGACGTGAATAATCATATCTGACTGATACACGTCTGTAAAAACCCAATTCAACATCATCAACAACAACTCATTGTCCTTACCCTTCTTTGCTGCTGCTTTCTAAATATAGCTGTTTTTTCTTAACTGTTAAAGGTTATGTGCAGTTTTTGTAGGCCCTCAATGTTTTATAAAATCATATTTCTTTATTTCAGCTGCTGCAAGACAAAGTAAAACTAGTAAGATGCAGTAAATTTTTTTCCTCCTCCTAATGAATATTAAAAAAATGAAAGACACAAAAATACTTTTGATCCCGGGCCATGGGAGTTGGGGACGTAAAGTCACACAGCCCTACACAAGTGTAAAACCAGTGAAAGTTCTGTTTTTACAACAAGTGTACGAAGCCGGTTGTAGTATAGGGCACAGTGTAACCATAACATTGCTTTTATTGTCTCACCTGCATGGCAAGCTGCCACTTTTCCGACGGCGACATTTTAAGAAATACTCTCATTTTGAAAGTATCTGTTCTAATTCCATGAAACTTGTCCACATGGGTTATCAAGTAATGCAAATCATTTGGAAGGAATTTCAGGTCACAAAGTCAAGGTTAAAGGTCATTTGAGGTCAATAAACTTAGATTATGTTTGAAAAAACTTAACCACAAGGTTAAGTTTCTGAATTGTCACCCTCATTTCAGAAGTACATGTTCTAATTCCATAAAACTTGTTCACAAGGGATACCAAGTAACACAAATCAAGTAGAACAAATTTCAGGTCAAAAAGTCAAGGTCTCTCACACATGTATGTTCTTATGCAAGGTAGGCAAAACGAGACTATTTTAATCACTTTCGTGGCAATTTTTTTTTTTTTTTTTTGCTACCAAAACTGTACTTGAGCTTTAAAGGCATTGGCTAACTTTGTGAGCAGCCGATTGGAAAAATTCTCAAACTATGAAACAGGTGT
This sequence comes from Echinometra lucunter, assembly GCA_029962745.1. Taxonomy (NCBI): domain Eukaryota; kingdom Metazoa; phylum Echinodermata; class Echinoidea; order Camarodonta; family Echinometridae; genus Echinometra; species Echinometra lucunter. Next base: position 10,022 of record JAPZVO010000117.1, on the reverse strand, counting down.
ATGACTATAATGAGTACTTGTATTTGTACTAAAAAAAAAAAAAAACCATAATTAGGAATGAAAAACTGTTAGTAAGCCGCAAACCGCGATTTTATTATTTTTGGTCTCAGAGACAATAAATAAGAGGACCTTTTTGCTCGAGTTAAAAAATACCGTTATCTGCCTCCCTCCGCGTAATACACCAATACATACAGTACGGTCCGGTGCGCATGCGCACTTCTTATGTCTAGTCTGTGTAACCGACCCAGTATATTTTTCAAACATTGGTTCACATTTCTCAAAAAAACTTTCTGTAGATATTACACTGTGAAACTTTCAGAATGGTATTTTTACACAAAAACCCTTATCTTTATCCCATTTTCAAGTAGCAAAATGAGTTTTTTTTAAATCATAACAATTTTAACCAATGCCTTTCAAGTATGTTTGTTGTATTCTTTTTATGCCTCCGCCCACCTTATACTGCTTTCACACCTAGGTACGGTTGCTGGGTACGGTCGCTGCGAAGGTACCCAGCGACCGATCGGACGTGCTTTCACACCTCCGTCAAAATTTGGTCAGGCCCAGAGCGATCGGTCGCTGTATAGCTGACCTAGCCGGAAGCGGAAGTAGAGATAGTGCGTAGGCATGTATGGGGGGTCATTGCATTTCGATCGGTCGCTGAGTACGATGTGCTTTCACATCTAGCTTGCATCGGTCGCCATCGGTCGCGTACTCAGCGACCGATCGTTTTTGACCAAAACGATCGGTCGCTGAGTACGATGAAATGCTTTCACACTATGATTTCATCGGTCGCTGGGTACGGTCGCAGCTACCGTACCCAGCGACCGTACCTAGGTGTGAAAGCAGTATTAGGTGGGAGGGACAATGATCTGATTAGATTTTGGAATCTCAAGGTCAAAGGTCAAGGTCATAGAGGTAATAATACACATAAAAATGGCTCGTTCTCGCGATAACTTAAGAACCATTTGACAGATTGGCTTTAAACATTGCTCATGTATGGACATGGAAGGGACAATGATCTAATTAGATTTGGGGGTCACGAGGTCAAAGGTCAAAGATCGTAGAGGTCATTATGTACATAGAAATGGTTCGTTTTCACCATAACTCAACAGCCATTTGACCGATCAACCTCGAACCTAGCACATGTATGCAGATGGGAAGGACAATGACCTGGTTAGATTTTGAGGTCTCAAAGTCAAAGGTCAAAGGTCATAGAGGTCATTATATACATAGAAATGGTCCGTTCTCGCGATAACTCAACAACCATTTGACGGAGCAGCTTCATACTTGGCACATGTATGCATATGGGAGGGACAATGATGTGGTTAAATTTTTGGGTCTCAAGGTTAAAGGTCAAAGGTCATAGAGGTCATTATATACATGAAAATTCTTTCTTGCGATAACTTAACAACTCTGTGACGGTTCATCTCCAAACTTTGCTCATGTATGCATATCTAAGTCTTATAATTGTCTCATTAGATTTAGGGGTCACAAGGTCAAAGATGTCATTTTATACATGAAAATTAAAAAAAATCAACATAAATGTGCCATATATTTCCGATCTGGCAATTGTGGAGGCATAAATTTCGACTGTGCGTGGTCGACGATTCATCTACTCTTTAAGTTATTTTAGCACTGGCTCTAGATCTATTATCCCTCATCACGATCTCCGGCCTGCCCCTATCCCTACCCCGCCTTTGCTATAGAATTCGCTGCCCGTTAAAAGGAACGCTTTGATCAGAATAATGAAAGCTATACCTTTGGTCTGCATTTCTAAAAACCGGAGGTGGGGGGGGGGGGCATTATAGGTCCTTTTGGTTATTCTTTCTTTGTCCTCGTTTTTCAGCTTTTAAAAGTCATACACCACTCAAGCCTTTTGAAAACTTCTTCTTTCTTTCTTTCATAGAGTTTCACTCTTTCATCCAGGCGTCCACTTATCTTCCTCCCGGCTCAGCCCCATCCACACACACCTTTGCCCATGGATTGCTTCTTTAACATGTGCAATACTGTCATCCATTTATTTACACTTTCTCCGAGTTTTACAAATGTTCAAGAGAGACATCCCTAAGACACCGATGTCGTGTCAATAAGCTTCTTCTTTTCTATCTTCTATTCCGTTAACTCGCTCTCCAATAAACCACAACCAATAGCGACTTATTATGTTTATTTTGGTCTAATTGATAATGCACCAATTATCATGAACATGAATTTAATATAGATTCCTGGCCCTCTGTTCCTTTCTTTCTTTCGCTTTTCTCTCTCTCTCTTTCTCTTTCTCTTTCACTGTATCTCTCTCTCTCTCTCGTTCTTTCATTTAAATTTGGTATGATGTTAAAATTTAAATTTGCATAAAAAACGGATTACATGTCTTAATCAAGGGTCGTCCATTTTCTTTAATCTTATTAACACGAGTCTTTTGAGAAAAATATTTACATTTTTTGATGACTTAATTTTGTAAAATCAAAGTTTACAACCGAAAGCGTCATTGACGTATTACCGCCACCATCTTCTCTACAATAATAATTTTCAACAAAATTATGAGACGCACAATACACCAAAACGCCTTCTTCTTCTCCTCCTCCCTTTTCTCTCCCTCTCTATCGTTACTTCAAGGACCATCTACATGGTGCTTGAAGGATCGCCATCTACATGGTTACACCATCTACATGGGAAATGACAAAAACAAGTTCAAGCATTATTCAAAGGCGACTGAAATTTATCTTAACGTTTATTTAGACGATTTTTGCAAGATCGTATGCCCATTCATAGTTTCCTTCGGTTAGGCTTTATTTTTTTCTTAAAAAGAAACTCACACACACACAAACAAAGAATTCTCCACACAGTCTACTCCTTTTTTCTTCCTCTCGCCTTCTTATCTCTAGTCCCCCTTTTTTTCTCTGCCTGATAATAAGCTTCATCATGTTCACTGAGTGTTTGGTACCTTTAAAGAATTAGAAATAGCCCTGGCAAATTCCGACCAGATGATAATTGAGTTTTTTTTTTCTACAGCGCATCACATGAATAAATTTGACAGAGATTTGTCTGCATTTCCATCGTCAATAGACTCGACCCTTTATCAGTTTGAAAGGGAATTGGAGATTTAAAAAAAAATGACGGTACCCCCTTTTGAAACACCAGCTCCATTAACGACTCTAGGACAACTCCCCCGGAGGACAATTTCCCCCGGGGACTACTCCCACCTGACAACGTCCCCGGAGGACCGCTCCCCCGGAGGACAAGTCCCCCAGAGGACGACTCCCCTGGAGGACGGGTCCCCGCAATACAAGTCCCCGGAGGACGGCTCCCCAGATGACTCCCCCGGAGGATCATTCCCCCGGAGGACAACTCCCCCGAAGACAAGTCCCCCGAGGACAACTCCTCCAGTGAGCAACTCCCCCGAAGGACATTTCCCCCGGAGGACGGCTCCCCCGATGACAACTCCCTTACAGGCGCGTAGCCAGGGGCGATGGGGGCGGCCCCCCAAACAGGCAAAGAAAAAAAAAGAAAGAAAAAAACAAACGTGAGCGAGAAAAGAAAAGGTTAGAGAACTTAAGAAGAGCAGGAGCAGCCAAGGAACAATGACAAAGAAACGTCGGAGCTTCCGCGCTTCGGTGACTCCCCCCCCCCCACAATATTTTACAGCTATTTGAATATTATGTATTGTGTTTTGTGTGTGTGTGTATGTGTGTGTGTGTAAATACTAAATACATGAAACCAATCCCATAATTTCATTGATATTTGTTTTCGTTAGATACATGTGTTGCAAGTGTATTGAGTTTTGGGGGGAAGTTGTATGAAGAATAATCTCAAATGTTAATTTCTTTTTGATGAAATCAGAAAAACAATGGAAAAATTTGTCATGGTGTGTGTTCCTTTGATAATTCAAACGGTTATTGTTTGAAACTGACTTGATGAGCTGGTGGTGAGAAGAATTATATGGCACTCTCTGGAGAAGTCGTCCACAGGGGAGTTGTCATCGGGAGAATTGTCCGCGGGGAGGGAGGGGGAGGGAAGGGGTCAGATTTGGTTCTGATGGCAGTGTGCCGCTGAAGCTGCAAAACCCAGCACCCTATTGGTGGAAAAGGGTACCCATTACAGTCTAGAGGTGTTTTTTTTTCGAATGTGTACTTCGGCGCAAAAATGGGCACATTTTTTTAAAAATCATCAAATAGAGCGGCAAATCACCGTATACCTTATTAAGCGAGTAACCCCCCCCCCCCCCCATCCTTGTTTGTCATCCCCGAGGAGCTGTTCTCCTCCGGGAGAGTTGTAATTAAAAATGACTGGATTAATTGCTTAAGATTGCTTTAAAAACGATAAATTCATGCAAATTTACAGTTCCTCACAGGTTAGATGTCACTAAAATCAATTTTCCTCTGCGCATTTGGCCTCAAAGGTGGGGGGGGGGGGGAGGGGATGTCCTCCGGGAGATGGGTCAGATGGGAGTCGTCGCCGGGGGAGTTGTCCTCTGGGGGAGTTGTCCTCGGGGGAGTTGTCCTCCAGGGGAGATGTCCTCGGGGTAGCTGTCCTCCTGGGGACGCCGTCCTCCGGGGGAGATGTCCTCAGGGGGAGTTGTCCTGATACGGCCATTAATATACTACCGCCACCAAACTTCTCAACAATTTTTCAACCCAACATATGAGACGACCAAACACCAAAACACATGTTTCGCTTTTTCTTCTTTTTCTTCTTCTTCTTCTTCTCCTCCTCCTCATTTAACAACAGAATTACCTGCCTTCCTGATAACGTTATATTTTTTAGGATACTGTTCTTCAACATGTTAAAATGGTTTCTACAACGAAATTCCTCGGGCATCTTATTGAAAATATATTACCATGGAGACCACATGCGAAAGATTATCTCACGAAGCACTGGGGTTATATTAAACTCTCTTTCTTCCTTCTTCTACCCTGCTCATTTCATACTATACCTTGAGTTTGCTATATATTAATTATGGAATATTTTCATGATGCAATACAAACACAATTAAATAGAATACTTCTTCTATAGAAGAAAAGAACTTTTACCTTGCACGCACATTTCACCTTATTCAAATATTCCATTTTTAAAAGATAATGTGATCAAGGCAAACGACATCCATCTTTTCCAACTTGACCATTTTATGTATATACTAAAACATAAAAAAAATAAAAAACTACCTTGCCGCCATTTCCATAATGAAATCAAAGAATCACCTAGTCTTAACACTTTTATTTTCTTGATTATGCTGTAAATTTGTACTTTTGTGTTGTTTTTTTTTGTTTTCCTCTTGACTGTATGCATACAACTAAGTTTCAGCGGCTCGCACCTTACAAGATTGCTTTCGTAGCCTGCCCATCCGTTTTGTTCAGTCAGTTCACCTTTATTTCGTACGGTTTCTCATAGTATGGGAGCCTGTCCCGAAATAGTCACCCCATTTTACATATGAGATATGACCCTTTAAAGTTACTTAGACCATCCATCCCATTCATAAAATGCTTGTCAGACCGAACATATCCGCCGGGGGGGGGGGGGGGGGGTAACCCCCACACAGCAAAACGCTTTAAACAACCTGGCTTACTGTATGAACTGATCAGGTATTAAGTTTAAATAACTGTATAGTTTTAAACAGCACTGTTCGTTTTTTAATATTTATTGTTCAAAGAATTAAACACTGTTGTTTAACTATTTTAAACGCTTGTTTAAACTTTTAAACAACACCTGATCAGTTCTTATAGTAAACCAGTGGGGGTGTAACATAAAGAGATACAATCCACCGGCGTAAATCCACTCTGAGGAGTGGGGGGGATGATTGACTTTTTGACGATTTTTTTTCTGTCGATCTCACACTTAAGTATAAGCACACACCCTCACTGACCCCCACTGACCCCCCTACACACATTTTAATATTTATTTTGCGAGCGAGCGAAGCGAGCGAGCCAAAAATAACCACTTTTTTGGTTTTCAATCGCATTTTCAAATAGAAATTCTAAAATATGATGGTTGTTTATGACAGATATTCAAAGATTTTACTCACGGATTAATCAAAATATATTTTCTTTCTTAAAAAGTGGGGGATATTTGTACACGCCACCCCCCCCCCCCCCTCTCCAAAAAGTGGGGGGGGGGGGATATATCCCCCCCATCCCCCCGGGATTTACGCCAGTGATACAATCAATCTTACAATCAATTGTATCTCTTTAGTACATGGTTTGCAATAGACTTACGATTGATATCAATCGTAAGACTGGTTGTATGTTTAATGTTACACCCCAGGTTGTATAAGATTTATACAAGTTGATTAATGTTATCTTTACCGTGCAGGGCCTCCCATAAGGGCCACAAAGTCGGGCTGATTTCACCCCACCTAACATATGCATCGAACTTTGTCAGGAGGATGTATTATGACTATACATTACCAAAACACACACAAAAAAATCTTCGGTCGGGAAGGGTTGTCAGACGGCTCCTACAAATGGGGAAAACACTGCACTCCGGCCAGAAGAAAAATACATTACTTAAAGATTGTTCTACGCGAATTTTTTAGTTATCATGGTTGGGAAGTAAGGATATGGATTTTCTCTATCATTGAGAACACTTTGGGGACCTAAAACCTACATGTATGTTGAAGGGCACTTTGGTGTTTTTTCTGGGCAGTGTTAGACCCATTTCCTGAAGGAAATATTGGGCGGTTTTACATATTTTTGGAATGTAGAGCCATAGCTCTTTCTTCTGGCAAAATTTAATACTCGGGTCTTACGTGGAATATGTTTGCTCATTTTGTGAAGGCCGTCTGACACCCCTCCCGACCGAAAATTTTGTCAGTTTTTTTAGTTTTGGTAATGTATAGTCATAAAACATTCTCCAGACAAAGTTTGGTGCACTGTATTAAGATGGGGTGAAATCAACCCGACATTGGAGCCCTTTTGGGAGGCCCTATAGGGGCTACCCCCGGCGGGTATGTTCTGTCTGACAAGCATTTTGTGAATGGGATAGATGATCAAATTAAATTTAAGGGGTCACGGTTCATATGTAAAATGGGGTGACTATTTCGGGACATTCTCCTGGGCTATCAGTATTTCTGTTCCTCCTTTTACATTGTTGTTTCATTGTATTAGTATTACAATTACGAGATTACTGAATTTATATATTTGTGTTTTACATGCTCACTATACAAACTGAAAATCAATCAATCAAATCAAACCAAATCAAATTCTCCTTCTTCCTTTCTATCCCACTCTCTCTCTCTTCCCCCACTCTCTCTCTCTCTCTCTCTTAAACTCCGTCATTCCTTCAAGCTATCTTTTACAAGTTAGATAACGAAAATGAGTTTGAGTAATTTTCGACGAAAATTTATCTTTACAACATTCATTTGTTTGGCAAGAGTGGCCCCTTAATTTCACAGAATTACCATTCCATTTCTTTTCTCCACTTTTGAAAATGGTTACAGTATTAACCTTTCATGGCCATACACAGTGGCGCATCTAGGGGGCAAAGGGGAAAAGTTTTTGCGAACTTGCAAGCTTTGATAAAATGCTTTTAGTTTATGGCTTTTTTCTCACCTAAAGCAAATGCACGTGTTCACTGCAAACCAATTTTGTAGCGTTTCAAATCGACCTTTCGTTTGAACATGCTCTCTTTTTTTTTAGAGACTGATGCAAAGTAAAAAGAGCATGATCATGAATAGAACAATGGTTATTTTCACAATGCCTTTTTCCCTTTAAGATTAAATGAAAATGAATCCATAAAGTCAACCGTCTTTTTCTTTACTTCTTTAATTTTTGTCTTTACTTTTTTTAGCGGGCACTCTAGATCTATCATCCCCCATTCTCCTTCCCACCCTTGCTTTAGAATTCGCTGCCTGCTTGTGGACGTAAGGCACGCACCACTTTGATCAGAATCGCTGAAAGCTAAGCTTTGTTCTGTCTTTTTTAAAGCTCGGAAGGGGAGGGGAGGGGTTGGTCCTTTTGGTTATCTTTTCTTTGTCCTTGTTTTGATAGCTTTTATAAATCATAAAACACTCAAGTCTTTTGAAAACTTCTTTCCTTCCTTTCATTGTTTCACTCTTTTATCCAGGCGCTTACTCATCTTCCGCTCGGCCCTGCCCCATCCCGACCCGCACACACCGCTTACTCCGAAGTTTCGTTAGTCCGAAAATGAAATAAGATTCGTTATTCCGAAGTTTCGTTAGTCCGAAATGAAATAAGGTTCGTTAGTTCGTTAGTTATTTTCGGAATAAGAACCTCATTTCATTTTCAGACTATTGAACCTTCGGAATAACGAACCCTATTTTATTCTTCGGATTAATGAACATTCGGAAAAATGAAACTTATTTCATTTTCGGACAAACGAACATCTATGTATACGCAATTTGCTTGTTTGAAGATTTGAAGATATTGGTCCATCAACTGCAGTGTGTGTTCACTTTGCGGTCTATTAGACACATTAGGGATAATGCGTTAAAAATGATATAAAAACGATGCATGCCTCTGTAAAGGGATATATTGTATTGAGATAAAACAAATTATTATACTCAAACGTTATTTAATGAATAAAAATTATATACTAAAACATCATTTTCGTGACTGGAAACAGATTGGAAGATTTCGGTCCATCAATTGCCATGATTGCAGTATGTGTTCACTTTGCGGTCCTCCAAATCCATATGTTCAAAAACTAATATTAAATGATGCATTCCTACAGAAGGAAATATTCATCAAAAGAAAAACATTTATGTAACGAAATGCTATTGTGACAACTAAATAATATGTTGCCTTATAGATTTATATCTGAATATTTCGGTTCATCAAATGTCTCGCGTGTTCATTTCGTTCGGTTCTCCAAAATACTTTCGGTATTGCCGCTAGAAGCCCCTTAAAATAATAATAAGTGCCGCGTGTCTAACGATTGATATTACCGTATTCAAATAAGACAAGGTACAATACTCAAATACAATTTTAGAGACTAGACATTTCGTTACTCGATGAAAAAGATTTGAAGATATGTCCATTTGTGGTGTGTGTTCAATTTGCTGTCCACCAAATCCATATGGGCCACGACGCGACAAAAGGGCCCTTAGCTCTCCAAATGGCTTACGCAGTAAAACCGCGCTAAAGTCAGCGCATATCAAAACGTGCAGAGCGCACTGGAAAATAAAAATAACTACACCAAACCAAAACAAAACACATGTGCGGAAGAAAAATACACAGTGACTCAAGACCTATGTTACTAGTCCGTCGATTAATCTGGCTCTAGCTGATGATCAAATGTCATTCCTTGGAAGAATCGGTAAGATCATTATTATAATTTCTTCACACTCTTTGTTCCAGTAGAAATTACGGGTTTTAAAGGCATTTCGTGCATTTGATTCAGTTTTAATAGGTGACTGTCTAGTTACCGGTTTCGAAACTTTCGTAGTGCCCTGCAACTTAAACTTCAAGGCTGCATGCATGCATGCATAGTTTCACAGATAAAGTTGTTAATACCTGTAATTCCGACATGTAACGTTGTATCATGAAATATCCTTCTTCTGTTATTTTTTTTTCATATCACTGTATTATCTTTGAATATCAATTTTTGTATTTTATTTCATCAGTATGGCAATTTCTTTAAACCAAGATTGAAGCAGTCACATGTAAGAAAAAGCGAAGATGTGCCTTAATGTTGAAACGTTAGTTGCCGCTAGTTAACGTTAGCAGTTGAATGCACGATATGCCTTACCCTTAAATTCATTGACGTTTGTGCATGTCTATTCCACTACAAATACAATCATGGGACTAGATCTTAACTTCAGACCTGCTTATACCAATCTGTTGAATCTGTTGATACATATTTGAGGCCTCAATTTTCCAAAGCTGAATTTACAGTCAGGAATTCATTAGCAAATCTTAGCAGAGCTCCAACAAGTTATATAGACCTCTACATATACAGTGTATTTCCTACACAGGGTAAAATAAAGTTAGGCCTTGGCCCTAGATTTAAGTTAGGCTAGCATATAGGTGTAGCTGGTTTCGGGCCATACGATGACCTTGCCCTAGCTCGGG